>JAVKPL010013116.1:25000-35000 GCA_032173675.1 Gastrolobium villosum | reverse complement strand
ATTTTTGGACATTAAAACAGTGGCATAACTAGTGGTTGTTGATCATCAAAACAGTGGCATAATTAGGAGTACTTGAACACCAATACAGTGGCATAAAGAGTGGTGTTTGGACATCAAAAATGGTGATCATTTTATGCAGAAACAGTGGCTCATTAAGTACTAAAACAGTGAGTGTTTTTGGTGCAAAACAGTGACATATGTGGCATTAAAACAGTGAGCATTTTATGCAGAAACAGTGGCATATAATAGACTAAAACAGTGGCATATAATGGGTTAAAACAGTGGCATATATGTGCAGAAATAGTGGCATATTATGGACTAAAACAGTGGCATATAATAGGCTAAAACAGTGGCATATATGTGCAGAAATAGTGGCATATTATGGACTAAAACAGTGAGTATTTTATGCAGAAACAGTGGCATGTGGAGCACTAAAACAATGGCATAAGTGTGCAGAAACAGTGGCATCAAAATGGTGATTTTGAGGAACCGAAACAGTGAGCATTTTATCCTCAAAACAGTGGCACATTCAAAGGGAAACAGTGGCACATTTCTCTTCAAAACAGTGGCATATTCATACAAAAACAGTGGCATATATATTCCTCAAAACAGTGGGCATTAACTTAAGTATGACCATGAGACTTCCATTCCATAACTTAAGCATACAAATCATCATGAAATAGCTCCACCATTCTACTTTTACCATGCTCATTCTTGAGTCCAAAACCACACATAATCAAGGAGACATTCAAGCACACATACATGGTTACACAATGAAAGTGTTCTAAGTTCAAGGCTTACCTCTTGTAGCACACACTTCTTGGTCAAGAATCACACACCACCTTCTAGCTTTACTACACAACAAGTCCCCACTTCCTATGATGATCTATGCGCATACAAGGTGAGGAGGAACAAACTTGGACAGCTTCAAGGTTGAGGACAAGGCTGGACAGTGAGGGAAGGTGAGTTGTCTTAGCAAAGTCTTCTTGCTCCAATGAAGCTTGTAGGTTCGGCTAGGAGAGTGAGGGAATGAGGGAGGAGAGTTGGCTGCACTTGCACATGAGGCCAGCCACTTCCTTATGCGCATACTTAAAGGGAGAGTGAGGAGAGGTGGCAATGATTAACATCATGAGAATTCTGGTTGCTTGAAGAAGTGGGGCTGCATACTTGGGCTGAACAAGTAAAGGTTGCTTCTAACATACACTAAGCACATGCAAGGAGGTGGAAGAGATAGGTTCAGATCTGAGTTATGCTACTAAGTCAGAATTTTTTTTTTCACACAACAAGCAAGCTAGGCGCACACAAGATGGAGTGGGAAGGAGGTGCATCATGAGCACAGATTTGTGGCAGCCTAGACTCGGATTTGGAGCTGTCCTTTGCGCATAAAATGATGAAGATGCAGCCCCAAGACCCTACTTATGATGCATGTGGAAGCAAGGGCAGATTTGGCTCATGATGGACTGCCAAAAGCATGCAAAAATCTGCACATTTCAGCCTCATGATGGAAGGTGTAAGGTGGTTCTCTTGGTCAACACTCAAGACAGATTTGTGTCATAAAAAAAATCTGATCCAAGACTCCCCCCATGTGCGCCTAAAAGAAGAAAAATGCAGCCTAAAATGAGGCTAAGTGTACATGTGTCTTCCATGCAATGAAGTTGAAGTCAAAGGTGCATAAACTAAGTGTGAGGTGGCGGTTTAGCAAGGGAAAAATTGGCAGATTTACAAGGTCCTAATTACTCTCTTATGCGCATGAAATGAGGAGTGAAATACATCTAGCCATGTGGTGTTCCTTGCTGCACAAGACAGCCTTGTTGGACAAGGCTTAGGGGAGGTAAAAGTGGTTTCAACATTGGGCTGAACTAGCTAGGTCCAAAAGCCTCCTTGGGCCATTGGCCTACACCTACAATGGATCCAATAAGACAAGTCTAAGGGTGACAAGTCCACACACACTAGCCCACTTCCAAAGTCCTATAACACAAAAGCCTTATAACACACACAACCAAATTACTCTTATGATTTTAATAAATTTCACATGCCTACATAAGCACCCTCCTATGATTTAATTTAAATACTTACCTTAGTCTCATCCAAGGATAAAGATCAAACAATTCGCAAGCCATCACACATAAACCATAAATCCGAAATCTACTCATACATCTATAACATATAGTACTTATGTATTTTACTAATTATGCGGGATGTTACACTCTCCCCACCAAATAGGAATTTTGTCCGCAAAATAAACTTACTTAAGAGCTAAACAGTTCTGGATAGCGTTTCTGAATGTCGTCCTCGCGCTCCCAAGTTGCTTCAGCTGCCGATCTGTTGTTCCATAATACTTTCACCAAAGGGATTTCTTTAGAACGGAGTCGCTTGACGGATCTTTCAAGAATTTGGAACGGTTGCACTTGATACGTCAGATTTTCCTTTAGTTCCACTTCTTCCGGCTGTAATACGTGAGATGGATCAGAGAGATACCTCCGTAGCTGTGACACATGAAATACATTGTGAATTCCTGACAAATTGGGCGGTAAGGCCAACCGGTATGCAGACTCTCCAATCCGGTCCATAATCAGATACGGTCCTAAGTACCGTGGACTTAACTTCTTTACTCCCATTCTCCTTCCGAGTCCCGATGTAGGTGTGATTCTCAAAAATACATGGTCTCCGACTTCGAAAGATAGAGGCTTATGACGCTTGTCGTAATAACTCTTCTGTCTGGCCTGAGCCCGCTGCATATTTTCTCGAATCTTCTTTACCTGTTCGGATGTTTCTTGAATTAGATCAGGTCCTAACACACTTCGCTCACCTACTTCAGTCCAGCATAGAGGGGATCTGCATTTTCTCCCATACAAAGCTTCATACGGTGCCATCTGAATACTGGAATGGTAACTGTTGTTGTAAGCAAACTCAATCAACGAAAGATAACTATCCCAGCTGCCTCCTAACTCCAAAACGCATGCTCGCAACATGTCCTCTAATGCTTGAATGGTGCGTTCCGTTTGACCATCGGTCTGCGGATGATAAGCAGTACTCAACCTCAATTGGGTCCCTAATGCTCTTTGAAAGGATTCCCAGAACTTAGATGTAAACTTGGGATCACGATCGCTGACAATACTCGTAGGAACTCCATGCAGTTTCACAATCTCCTGCAGGTAAATCCTGGCAAGTCTCTCTGTATCATACGTGGTTTTAACACGCAAGAAATGAGCTGACTTCGTTAAACGATCAACAATCACCCAGATAGAATCATATCCTTCTCGCGTCCGAGGAAGTCCAACTACAAAATCCATCGCAATACTGTCCCACTTCCATTCGGGAATCTCCAAAGGTTGAAGAAGTCCCGAGGGTTTCTGATGTTCGTACTTCACCTTCTGACAAGTTAAGCACCGAGATACATACTCCGCAATATCACGCTTCATACCCGGCCACCAAAATGAGGTCTTCAAATCATGGTACATCTTCGTGGATCCAGGATGAACTGCATACTTACCCTTGTGAGCCTCCTGTAAAACTTCTTGTTTCAACTCTTCATTCGGCACAACCAGCCGTCCTTGAAATCTCCAAACATCATTCTCATCCTTTACAACATCTTGGTTGCCAACCAAATCACGGACTAACTCTTCATCTTTCTGAGCCTCCTTAATTCTACTGATCAATTCATTCTCCACCTTTATATTTCCCAATCTTATGCTATTCCCTCTCTCGTCTACCGATAAGTTCAAGTCTCGAAAGGCCTCAAACAATTTCAGCTCTTCCATCATCAGAGTTGCAGTGTGCAGTGTCTTCCTACTCAGGGCGTCAGCTACCACGTTTGCCTTTCCTGGGTGGTATTTAAGTTCAAAATCATAGTCCTTCAGAAATTCCATCCACCGTCGTTGCCGCATATTCAACTCCTTCTGGTCGAACAAATACTTCAAACTCTTATGATCGCTGAACACGTCAAACTGCGAACCATACAAGTGGTGCCTCCAGATTTTAAGTGCGAACACTATAGCTGCTAACTCCAAATCGTGCGTAGGATAATTTTCTTCGTGAGGCTTAAGTTGTCGAGATGCATAAGCTACCGCCATACGATCCTGCATCAACACGCATCCAAGTCCTTTCAGCGACGCATCGCAGTATACTTCGAACTTTCGGGTAGGATCCGGAATCGTGAGTACGGGAGCACTTGTCAATCTGCTCTTTAGCTCCAAGAAACATTCTTCACAAGCTTCAGTCCACTCAAAAGGCTTATCCTTCCGAGTGAGACGAGTAAGAGGTTGCACTATCTGAGAGAAATTCTGGATGAACCTTCGATAGTATCCAGCAAGACCTAAGAAACTTCTTACTTCGGTGACAGTCTTGGGTCGTTCCCAATTCATGACAGCTTCAACTTTGCTGGGGTCCACCGCGATACCTTCTGATGAAATGACATGGCCCAGAAACTGGACCTCTTTAAGCCAAAACTCGCACTTCGACCATTTCGCGTACAACTGCTTCTCCTTCAAGATTTGCAAGACAATCCTCAGATGTTCCGCGTGCAGCTCTTCATTAGCTGAGTAAATCAGGATATCGTCGATAAACACAATAACAAACTGATCAAGAAAGGGGCAGAAGATGCGGTTCATGTAGTCCATGAATACCGCTGGAGCATTTGTAAGTCCGAATGGGATCACCTGATATTCGTAGTGCCCATAACGAGTCCTAAAAGCGGTTTTCGGAATATCCTCCGGTTTGACCCGGATCTGATGGTATCCCGATCGTAAATCTATCTTGGAAAAGACTCTGGCTCCTCTCAGCTGGTCCATCAAATCGTCGATCCTCGGTAGTGGATACTTATTCTTCACCGTTACTTTGTTCAGCTGGCGGTAATCTACACACAGACGTAAACTTCCATCCTTCTTCTTAATCAAGATGGCTGGAGCACCCCATGGGGAAGTACTCGGTCTGATAAATTCCTTGGCCAAAAGCTCTTCTATCTGCTTCTTCAACTCGCGAAGTTCCAACGGCGCCATACGATACGGGGCAATGGAGATTGGTCCAACTCCAGGAACAAGTTCGATAGAAAATTCTATTTCCCTATGAGGAGGCAATCGAGGTATTTCATCCGGGAATACCTCCTCGAATTCTCTAACTACCGATACATTCTGAATTTGATTGTCAACCGAGGTCTCAGCCTCGATCGACAAAAGATACCCTGCTGCTCCCTTGCGGAGCTCTTTTCTAACTTGCAATAACGAAATGAGAGAGAAAGGTTGAAAATTACCATCTTTCGCAGGAACAACGACTTTCCCCGCTCGACAGTCCAATGTTATCCCGTTTTCCGTCAACCAGTCCATACCGATAATCACATCGAAGTTGAATACCGGCAGGACCACCAAGTTAACTGTATACGTGTTCCCTTCATACTGCAAGATAACACCTCTGCAGATCTCTGAGGCTGTGCACGATCCTCCAGTAGGTGTGCTGATGTGTAACTCATAAGGTAACGGGGTTGGGGTGATGCCTATTCTCAAAGCAGTATGCTTTGCCATAAAAGAGCCAGACGCTCCAGAATCAAAGATAACTGAAATAGGGTGACCATTTAAAATGACATTACCTTTGATCAAGTTGGGAAACTTCTGCGCTTCATTCGCATCCAGTGTGAACACCCGTGCTTGCGTAGGCTGTTGATCAGCGTTCTGGGGGCATTTGTAAGCAAAATGTCCTTGCTGGCCACATCTGAAACATGCATTGTTGTTATTGCGACAAACTCCCAAGTGGTTCTTTCCACATGTAGCACAAATAGTCGCGCCCTGTCGTCCAGTCGACGATTGACCCACAGTATAGATTCTTTTAAAATTTCCAGGCCGCGCCTGCAACTGCGTACCTCTGCCTCGACCCCTACCAGGTGCCGTCCTGAAGAATCTGCCTGCTCGGTTTCCTCCGTGGAATTGTGTTGGTGGCTTGTTCAAGTTCTTGGCCTCATTAATGATTCCTTCTGCCTGACGACTCTGGTTGATGAGTTCCGGAAGTGTACGATTAGCCGTCGTTAAAATGAGCTTGCGGATTTCCGGATGTAATCCGCTTTCGAACTTCTCCACCTGCCATTCTTCATCGTAAATGTTCCGATCAAAGTTGGCGTACTCGATCAGCTGCCCAAATTTTGCAATATACTCATTAACCGTCATGTTATCCTGCCTGAGTGACAGCAGTTCAGTGTGCTTCATTCTTCTCATTGCCTTAGGAAAATACTTATCCAAAAATACTTGTCTGAATACGGCCCACGTCAGTTCAACGTCCTGAGCTCTCAGCAGAGCCCTCGCACCAGTCCACCATGTTAAAGCTTCTCCCATCAGCTGGTACGACGCGTAATCAGTCTTCTGCGCTTCTGGGCATGCCATGCGTTCGAAAATATGCTCGATCATCTGCAGCCACTTCGCTGCAGCCTCGGGGTTGTCTTCACCCTCAAAGGTAGGTGGTTGGAAGTTGCGGAAGTCTTTCAACCTCCGACGGGCAATTTCTTCTGCATTTTCATGCAGTGGGGGTTGGTTCTGATTCTGTTGCCTATGGTCGCGCCATTCTTGGCTCATATTCTGGATAAACGTGGCCAGTCCCCCAATGGTAGTGATAAGATCCTCTTCCGCATCGCCAGACCTTCCCCGAGTTGAACCGCGACCACCTGCCATGATTCTGCACTCACAATATCAGGAAATGAGTTGATCAGGCTCACCGCAAGTTATTCATGGCAGCAGTCCCAAGTAGGTACTCGGGTTCAATTCGGACAAGTTAACTATGCATCCGTGTCTTATCACAGAACGGTCCTAACAATCTAACTACACTAGCTAACATATACTTAAACTATAGCACATTTAGACAGTCAATCAGCAGATAAACACAATCAACAATCAATTCAATCAAACACAAGCAAATCCATGGACCAAACTGCTCTGATACCAATTAGTGTAACGCCCTCCCTTGTATGCATCCAAGAGAGTCGTTTGCTAAGCGGAATTAGAGTCGTTGACGTCACATGAGCTAACAAAGATTCTCATAGTAGTATACAAATCCGTAAGGCGTTTCAATAGTTCTTATAACTTCTGTTTGGACGATAAAAAATATTCCAAGTGATTTAGAAAGAACACATTTGGGGCTTCGCGTGCATATAAAATAATAGTAAATCAGAGTTCGTTTGCTCATAAAAACACCACCCGTAAGGTGCACTGTAAAAATTTCAGCACTTAAATTCTTTTCACAAACGTTTTCCAAAATAGCCGCTGTTCATCAAAGTTCAAGATAAAATAGAGATGATAAAGTCTACAGTCATCCAAGAGTACCAAAATCTTAAGCATTACAGTCATCCAATCAAACAAACAGCAACAGTACAAGTCCATTCATCAGCAAGCAACAGCAAACATCACGTCTTCATGTGCTTTTACGTCCTCCTGCCATTTTGGAAAAATAGCAGCCCCGAAGGGGTGAGAATAATCCCAGTAGTGTGGCAACAAAACCAGTAATATAACAGTATTAACTAGGCACAAAATCATAAACAGTCACTTCAACATATCCTTGTTCCTTTTCCTTTTTCCTTTCATCATATTCATATATTGCGTATATAACGCCTTTCCTTTGCGCTTTTAGCACCGTCGTGCGCGCACTTCACAGTGGAATCAAATATACCCTTGGCACCTGAGCTCCATGTGGATTCCAACTGTGGGCCTATGCGGACTGATGCCAAGTGTCCCATACCCCGGTACCTTGGGGATGCCTATATGATGCTTGCTCAAACACATGGTCCTGTACATAACTATTCTAAAACAAGGCCTATATGTTCTTGATACATGCATGTCATGCTATGCTTTCACATACAAAGCATAAAAATGCGGTATGATGTAAGATGCATGCTTATATACCTTTCATATAGCCATCACGGCACATATACTTTTCATATGCGTTATGCTGCCACATAACGTCTTTACCTCATAATCATATAGCCATCACGGCACATTTTTGGCAGTTTCCTTTCATCATAATGGAACATAATATTTTTACGGAATATGGAGCATCATGTCACAATTTTATACCAGTAGTCAATAGTCACATTAGGCAATATCGCCTGACACTTACCTTTGCGTGCCTTAAATATTACCAAACAGCAGCGAAGTATCTCACTTCTTAAGCGCACCTAAATCAATTACAACCAATCATTTACAGTGGCTATTTACAGCAGAAACAGTGGGCATACAGCAGTGTCTTACAGTGGAAAACAGTGAGCATACAGCAGTGTTTTACAGCAGAAAAACAGTGAGCATACAGCAGTGTTTTTACAGCAGAAAACAGTGACGTTTGTGCTTAAAACAGTGAGCAGAAACAGTGAGTTGTTCTTTTAAAACAGTGAACAGAAAACAGTGGTATTTTCCTTAAAAACAGTGGACAGAAACAGTGACGTTTTACAGCAGGAAAACAGTGAACATACAGCAGAAACAGTGACCATTTTGAAACAGAAACAGTGGCTCTTTGGACATCAACAGTGGCAGAAGCTGTGACATCAAACAGTGGCATTTGAACGTTTAAAACAGTGACATAACAGTGGCATTTGAACCTTAAAAACAGTGACATTAGTGGTGATATTTGCACATTGAAACAGTGGTATACTTGGTGATTTTTGGACATTAAAACAGTGGCATAACTAGTGGTTGTTGATCATCAAAACAGTGGCATAATTAGGAGTACTTGAACACCAATACAGTGGCATAAAGAGTGGTGTTTGGACATCAAAAATGGTGATCATTTTATGCAGAAACAGTGGCTCATTAAGTACTAAAACAGTGAGTGTTTTTGGTGCAAAACAGTGACATATGTGGCATTAAAACAGTGAGCATTTTATGCAGAAACAGTGGCATATAATAGACTAAAACAGTGGCATATAATGGGTTAAAACAGTGGCATATATGTGCAGAAACAGTGGCATATTATGGACTAAAACAGTGGCATATAATGGGCTAAAACAGTGGCATATATGTGCAGAAACAGTGGCATATTATGGACTAAAACAGTGAGTATTTTATGCAGAAACAGTGGCATGTGGAGCACTAAAACAGTGGCATAAGTGTGCAGAAACAGTGGCATCAAAATGGTGATTTTGAGGAACCGAAACAGTGAGCATTTTATCCTCAAAACAGTGGCACATTCAAAGGGAAACAGTGGCACATTTCTCTTCAAAACAGTGGCATATTCATACAAAAATAGTGGCATATATATTCCTCAAAACAGTGGGCATTAACTTAAGTATGACCATGAGACTTCCATTCCATAACTTAAGCATACAAATCATCATGAAATAGCTCCACCATTCTACTTTTACCATGCTCATTCTTGAGTCCAAAACCACACATAATCAAGGAGACATTCAAGCACACATGCATGGTTACACAATGAAAGTGTTCTAAGTTCAAGGCTTACCTCTTGTAGCACACACTTCTTGGTCAAGAATCACACACCACCTTCTAGCTTTACTACACAACAAGTCCCCACTTCCTATGATGATCTATGCGCATACAAGGTGAGGAGGAACAAACTTGGACAGCTTCAAGGTTGAGGACAAGGCTGGACAGTGAGGGAAGGTGAGTTGTCTTAGCAAAGTCTTCTTGCTCCAATGAAGCTTGTAGGTTCGGCTAGGAGAGTGAGGGAATGAGGGAGGAGAGTTGGCTGCACTTGCACATGAGGCCAGCCCCTTCCTTATGCGCATACTTAAAGGGAGAGTGAGGAGAGGTGGCAATGATTAACATCATGAGAATTCTGGTTGCTTGAAGAAGTGGGGCTGCATACTTGGGCTGAACAAGTAAAGGTTGCTTCTAACATACACTAAGCACATCCAAGGAGGTGGAAGAGATAGGTTCAGATCTGAGTTATGCTACTAAGTCAGAATTTTTTTTTTCACACAACAAGCAAGCTAGGCGCACACAAGATGGAGTGGGAAGGAGGTGCATCATGAGCACAGATTTGTGGCAGCCTAGACTCAGATTTGGAGCTGTCCTTT
>JAVKPL010013116.1:0-10000 GCA_032173675.1 Gastrolobium villosum | reverse complement strand
GGCGTAATTTGAGAAAATCTGAAAAAAAAATGGAAAATCGTACCCAGGCATCGAATTTTGATCTGGTTTTTTGCAAGCATCCATGCTTAAACAGATCCCCCACCCCACCCCACCCGACCCCCCTCCCTCCAAGTTTCATCGGATTTCATGGAAGGATTGATTTCTAATGAATTTTTGGAGCGGATGATGCCTGCTCCCCCAATATATGTGTATATATATAATAGCCTTACATGCAGTTGCCAGTTTCGTTCAACTAGATACCTTTTTTCTGAGGAGGAAGACGTCCAAATTCGGACCTAGAAATTGAATTCCGGTATGATTTTTTGCATGCATGCTTGGAAAAACCATATCTTACTGTTCCCAAAGTTTCATGATTTTTCCGAGTGGGATTAATTTATTATTAATTTTTCAAGAGGCGTAATTTGAGAAAATCTGAAAAAAAATGGAAAATCGTACCCAGGCATCGAATTTTGATCTGGTTTTTTGCAAGCATCCATGCTTAAACAGATCCCCCACCCCACCCCCCTCCCTCCAAGTTTCATCGGATTTCATGGAAGGATTGATTTCTAATGAATTTTTGGAGCGGATGATGCCTGCTCCCCCCATATGTAATAGGCTTATATGCATTTGCCAATTTTGCACAAGTAGACCACTTTTTTTGCGAGGAGGAAGAAGGCCCAATTTGTAGAGGGTGGCCATCCGATCAAGACTAACAAGAGAATTGTTACGCCCACCCTATTTTTGCCAAATTCCATCGTTTAGACCACTTTTTCGGGGCCTGAAATATTTTTTATCGATCCCTGAACAGGCGAAAATTGAGAAAATCCGAAAAAATGGAAAAGCATACCCCGGCATCGAATTTTGATCTGGTTTCTTTGCAGGCGTCCATACTTAAATATATCCAACATCCCATCCAAGTTTCATTGGATTTCGTGGAGAATTTCTTCATTGATCTGAATAACATAACTCCACACATAACAGCCTCATTACTTTATAACTGACTCATTAATCATTGATATGAATAACATAACTCCACACATAACAACCTCATTACTTTATAACTGACTCATTAATATCAATCAATGAATAACATAACTCCACACATGACAGCCTCATTACTCCACACATAACAGCCTCATTACTTTATAACTGACTCATTAATATCAATCAATGAATAACATAACTCCACACATAACAGCCTCATTACTTTATAACTAACTCATTAATATCATCCAAGTTTCATCCCGCATCGCAATCCTCTTCATTGATCTGAATAACATAACTCCACACGTAACAGCCTCATTACTTTATAACTGACTCATTAATCATTGATATGAATAACATAACTCCACACATAACAGCCTCATTACTTTATAACTAACTCATTAATATCATCCAAGTTTCATCCCGCATCGCAATCCTCTTCATTGATCTGAATAACATAACTCCACACGTAACAGCCTCATTACTTTATAACTGACTCATTAATCATTGATATGAAATAACATAACTCCACACATAACAGCCTCATTACTTTATAACTAACTCATTAATATCATCCAAGTTTCATCCCGCATCGCAATCCTCTTCATTGATCTGAATAACATAACTCCACACGTAACAGCCTCATTACTTTATAACTGACTCATTAATCATTGATATGAATAACATAACTCCACACATAACAGCCTCATTACTTTATAACTAACTCATTAATATCATCCAAGTTTCATCCCGCATCGCAATCCTCTTCATTGATCTGAATAACATAACTCCACACGTAACAGCCTCATTACTTTATAACTGACTCATTAATCATTGATATGAATAACATAACTCCACACATAACAGCCTCATTACTTTATAACTAACTCATTAATATCATCCAAGTTTCATCCCGCATCGCAATCCTCTTCATTGATCTGAATAACTTAACTCCACACGTAACAGCCTCATTACTTTATAACTGACTCATTAATCATTGATATGAATAACATAACTCCACACATAACAGCCTCATTACTTTATAACTAACTCATTAATATCATCCAAGTTTCATCCCGCATCGCAATCCTCTTCATTGATCTGAATAACATAACTCCACACGTAACAGCCTCATTACTTTATAACTGACTCATTAATCATTGATATGAATAACATAACTCCACACATAACAGCCTCATTACTTTATAACTAACTCATTAATATCATCCAAGTTTCATCCCGCATCGCAATCCTCTTCATTGATCTGAATAACATAACTCCACACGTAACAGCCTCATTACTTTATAACTGACTCATTAATCATTGATATGAATAACATAACTCCACACATAACAGCCTCATTACTTTATAACTAACTCATTAATATCATCCAAGTTTCATCCCGCATCGCAATCCTCTTCATTGATCTGAATAACTTAACTCCACACGTAACAGCCTCATTACTTTATAACTGACTCATTAATCATTGATATGAATAACATAACTCCACACATAACAGCCTCATTACTTTATAACTAACTCATTAATATCATCCAAGTTTCATCCCGCATCGCAATCCTCTTCATTGATCTGAATAACATAACTCCACACGTAACAGCCTCATTACTTTATAACTGACTCATTAATCATTGATATGAATAACATAACTCCACACATAACAGCCTCATTACTTTATAACTAACTCATTAATATCATCCATGTTTCTTCATCCCGCATCGCAATCCTCTTCATTGATCTGAATAACATAACTCCACACGTAACAGCCTCATTACTTTATAACTGACTCATTAATCATTGATATGAATAACATAACTCCACACATAACAGCCTCATTACTTTATAACTAACTCATTAATATCATCCAAGTTTCATCCCGCATCGCAATCCTCTTCATTGATCTGAATAACATAACTCCACACGTAACAGCCTCATTACTTTATAACTGACTCATTAATCATTGATATGAATAACATAACTCCACATAACAGCCTCATTACTTTATAACTAACTCATTAATATCATCCAAGTTTCATCCCGCATCGCAATCCTCTTCATTGATCTGAATAACTTAACTCCACACGTAACAGCCTCATTACTTTATAACTGACTCATTAATCATTGATATGAATAACATAACTCCACACATAACAGCCTCATTACTTTATAACTAACTCATTAATATCATCCAAGTTTCATCCCGCATCGCAATCCTCTTCATTGATCTGAATAACATAACTCCACACGTAACAGCCTCATTACTTTATAACTGACTCATTAATCATTGATATGAATAACATAACTCCACACATAACAGCCTCATTACTTTATAACTAACTCATTAATATCATCCAAGTTTCATCCCGCATCGCAATCCTCTTCATTGATCTGAATAACTTAACTCCACACGTAACAGCCTCATTACTTTATAACTGACTCATTAATCATTGATATGAATAACATAACTCCACACATAACAGCCTCATTACTTTATAACTAACTCATTAATATCATCCAAGTTTCATCCCGCATCGCAATCCTCTTCATTGATCTGAATAACATAACTCCACACGTAACAGCCTCATTACTTTATAACTGACTCATTAATCATTGATATGAATAACATAACTCCACACATAACAGCCTCATTACTTTATAACTAACTCATTAATATCATCCAAGTTTCATCCCGCATCGCAATCCTCTTCATTGATCTGAATAACATAACTCCACACGTAACAGCCTCATTACTTTATAACTGACTCATTAATCATTGATATGAATAACATAACTCCACACATAACAGCCTCATTACTTTATAACTAACTCATTAATATCATCCAAGTTTCATCCCGCATCGCAATCCTCTTCATTGATCTGAATAACATAACTCCACACGTAACAGCCTCATTACTTTATAACTGACTCATTAATCATTGATATGAATAACATAACTCCACACATAACAGCCTCATTACTTTATAACTAACTCATTAATATCATCCAAGTTTCATCCCGCATCGCAATCCTCTTCATTGATCTGAATAACATAACTCCACACGTAACAGCCTCATTACTTTATAACTGACTCATTAATCATTGATATGAATAACATAACTCCACACATAACAGCCTCATTACTTTATAACTAACTCATTAATATCATCCAAGTTTCATCCCGCATCGCAATCCTCTTCATTGATCTGAATAACTTAACTCCACACGTAACAGCCTCATTACTTTATAACTGACTCATTAATCATTGATATGAATAACATAACTCCACACATAACAGCCTCATTACTTTATAACTAACTCATTAATATCATCCAAGTTTCATCCCGCATCGCAATCCTCTTCATTGATCTGAATAACATAACTCCACACGTAACAGCCTCATTACTTTATAACTGACTCATTAATCATTGATATGAATAACATAACTCCACACATAACAGCCTCATTACTTTATAACTAACTCATTAATATCATCCAAGTTTCATCCCGCATCGCAATCCTCTTCATTGATCTGAATAACATAACTCCACACGTAACAGCCTCATTACTTTATAACTGACTCATTAATCATTGATATGAATAACATAACTCCACACATAACAGCCTCATTACTTTATAACTAACTCATTAATATCATCCAAGTTTCATCCCGCATCGCAATCCTCTTCATTGATCTGAATAACATAACTCCACACGTAACAGCCTCATTACTTTATAACTGACTCATTAATCATTGATATGAATAACATAACTCCACACATAACAGCCTCATTACTTTATAACTAACTCATTAATATCATCCAAGTTTCATCCCGCATCGCAATCCTCTTCATTGATCTGAATAACATAACTCCACACGTAACAGCCTCATTACTTTATAACTGACTCATTAATCATTGATATGAATAACATAACTCCACACATAACAGCCTCATTACTTTATAACTAACTCATTAATATCATCCAAGTTTCATCCCGCATCGCAATCCTCTTCATTGATCTGAATAACTTAACTCCACACGTAACAGCCTCATTACTTTATAACTGACTCATTAATCATTGATATGAATAACATAACTCCACACATAACAGCCTCATTACTTTATAACTAACTCATTAATATCATCCAAGTTTCATCCCGCATCGCAATCCTCTTCATTGATCTGAATAACATAACTCCACACGTAACAGCCTCATTACTTTATAACTGACTCATTAATCATTGATATGAATAACATAACTCCACACATAACAGCCTCATTACTTTATAACTAACTCATTAATATCATCCAAGTTTCATCCCGCATCGCAATCCTCTTCATTGATCTGAATAACTTAACTCCACACGTAACAGCCTCATTACTTTATAACTGACTCATTAATCATTGATATGAATAACATAACTCCACACATAACAGCCTCATTACTTTATAACTAACTCATTAATATCATCCAAGTTTCATCCCGCATCGCAATCCTCTTCATTGATCTGAATAACATAACTCCACACGTAACAGCCTCATTACTTTATAACTGACTCATTAATCATTGATATGAATAACATAACTCCACACATAACAGCCTCATTACTTTATAACTAACTCATTAATATCATCCAAGTTTCATCCCGCATCGCAATCCTCTTCATTGATCTGAATAACTTAACTCCACACGTAACAGCCTCATTACTTTATAACTGACTCATTAATCATTGATATGAATAACATAACTCCACACATAACAGCCTCATTACTTTATAACTAACTCATTAATATCATCCAAGTTTCATCCCGCATCGCAATCCTCTTCATTGATCTGAATAACATAACTCCACACGTAACAGCCTCATTACTTTATAACTGACTCATTAATCATTGATATGAATAACATAACTCCACACATAACAGCCTCATTACTTTATAACTAACTCATTAATATCATCCAAGTTTCATCCCGCATCGCAATCCTCTTCATTGATCTGAATAACTTAACTCCACACGTAACAGCCTCATTACTTTATAACTGACTCATTAATCATTGATATGAATAACATAACTCCACACATAACAGCCTCATTACTTTATAACTAACTCATTAATATCATCCAAGTTTCATCCCGCATCGCAATCCTCTTCATTGATCTGAATAACATAACTCCACACGTAACAGCCTCATTACTTTATAACTGACTCATTAATCATTGATATGAATAACATAACTCCACACATAACAGCCTCATTACTTTATAACTAACTCATTAATATCATCCAAGTTTCATCCCGCATCGCAATCCTCTTCATTGATCTGAATAACTTAACTCCACACGTAACAGCCTCATTACTTTATAACTGACTCATTAATCATTGATATGAATAACATAACTCCACACATAACAGCCTCATTACTTTATAACTAACTCATTAATATCATCCAAGTTTCATCCCGCATCGCAATCCTCTTCATTGATCTGAATAACTTAACTCCACACGTAACAGCCTCATTACTTTATAACTGACTCATTAATCATTGATATGAATAACATAACTCCACACATAACAGCCTCATTACTTTATAACTAACTCATTAATATCATCCAAGTTTCATCCCGCATCGCAATCCTCTTCATTGATCTGAATAACATAACTCCACACGTAACAGCCTCATTACTTTATAACTGACTCATTAATCATTGATATGAATAACATAACTCCACACATAACAGCCTCATTACTTTATAACTAACTCATTAATATCATCCAAGTTTCATCCCGCATCGCAATCCTCTTCATTGATCTGAATAACATAACTCCACACGTAACAGCCTCATTACTTTATAACTGACTCATTAATCATTGATATGAATAACATAACTCCACACATAACAGCCTCATTACTTTATAACTAACTCATTAATATCATCCAAGTTTCATCCCGCATCGCAATCCTCTTCATTGATCTGAATAACTTAACTCCACACGTAACAGCCTCATTACTTTATAACTGACTCATTAATCATTGATATGAATAACATAACTCCACACATAACAGCCTCATTACTTTATAACTAACTCATTAATATCATCCAAGTTTCATCCCGCATCGCAATCCTCTTCATTGATCTGAATAACTTAACTCCACACGTAACAGCCTCATTACTTTATAACTGACTCATTAATCATTGATATGAATAACATAACTCCACACATAACAGCCTCATTACTTTATAACTAACTCATTAATATCATCCAAGTTTCATCCCGCATCGCAATCCTCTTCATTGATCTGAATAACATAACTCCACACGTAACAGCCTCATTACTTTATAACTGACTCATTAATCATTGATATGAATAACATAACTCCACACATAACAGCCTCATTACTTTATAACTAACTCATTAATATCATCCAAGTTTCATCCCGCATCGCAATCCTCTTCATTGATCTGAATAACTTAACTCCACACGTAACAGCCTCATTACTTTATAACTGACTCATTAATCATTGATATGAATAACATAACTCCACACATAACAGCCTCATTACTTTATAACTAACTCATTAATATCATCCAAGTTTCATCCCGCATCGCAATCCTCTTCATTGATCTGAATAACTTAACTCCACACGTAACAGCCTCATTACTTTATAACTGACTCATTAATCATTGATATGAATAACATAACTCCACACATAACAGCCTCATTACTTTATAACTAACTCATTAATATCATCCAAGTTTCATCCCGCATCGCAATCCTCTTCATTGATCTGAATAACATAACTCCACACGTAACAGCCTCATTACTTTATAACTGACTCATTAATCATTGATATGAATAACATAACTCCACACATAACAGCCTCATTACTTTATAACTAACTCATTAATATCATCCAAGTTTCATCCCGCATCGCAATCCTCTTCATTGATCTGAATAACTTAACTCCACACGTAACAGCCTCATTACTTTATAACTGACTCATTAATCATTGATATGAATAACATAACTCCACACATAACAGCCTCATTACTTTATAACTAACTCATTAATATCATCCAAGTTTCATCCCGCATCGCAATCCTCTTCATTGATCTGAATAACATAACTCCACACGTAACAGCCTCATTACTTTATAACTGACTCATTAGTGAGGCATCGGGTGCGCCGCGTCAGGCACCAAGTCCAGCACCTCCCCAGGCACCATCCGCTGCACCACGCTGGGCATCAGGTGCGCCTCGTCAGGCACCAGGAGCGCCACGCCTGGCACCGGGTGCGCCTCGTCGGGCACCATCCGGGGCACCACGCCTGGCACCGGGTGCGCCTCGTCAGGCACCATCCGGGGCACCACGCCGGGCATCAGGTGCGCCTCGTCAGGCACCATCCGGTGCACCACGCCGGGCATCAGGTGCGCCACGCCTGGCGCCTCGTCAGGCACATCCATCCGGTGCACCAGGTGCGATTGATTTTATGAAGTTTCTAAAAACCCCACCCGTAAGGTGCACTGTAAAAATTTCAAAACACTAAAATTCTTTTCACAAACGTTTTCCAAAATATTCCGCTGTTCATAAGAGTTTAAGGTAAAGTAGAGATGATTTCGACTACAGATTTTCCAAGAGTACCAAAACATTAATCATTACTGTAACATCCAGTCTAATTAGGAACATATTTATTAAATTACAATTAGGAATGTGGTAGAATACGTATCTGCGGATTAAATAAAAATTTGCCTTTTGATTGGAGTAGAAAATTTAATCGGGGAATTAATTACCTATTTTATGCATGTGAAATTCTAGTTAGGAGTATAAGAATAAAGGATGCCACTAATTAAGAAATTATGTTAGTATTATTAAAAGTATGTGATTAATTTTATTACAAAGAATAAAATCTTAGTAAGTAATTAGAGGGTACATAAAAAATTATAAGGCTTGGATTAATTCCTAAATAGGTGAATAATAGGACTTGTGTATTTTGGAACCCAATCCCATCTAAGGGCCTCGGCCCAAGGGCTGTTGAAGAGGACCATAACCAACCCAAATTTTTCCTAACTTTAGACAACCCTCACTTGCCAAATAGAAAATCTGCATAGTGGTCAATAATTGGCCTAGGATCAACCTTTATCTACCCACCTGCTTCGCCACCTGTACGTCTGGGAGAGTGGGGAATTCCAATTTGTTTATGTTTCTTGTCATCCTACCTTAAGTCAACCAACCTATACATGGCCTTAGCCTGCCCTTGGTCTGCTTATCCGCCACCTCTTCCCCTTACGTGTGCCACTAGGAAAAAAATCCCATCCATTATTCTCTCCCTCACCACGTGCATTTGGAGTGTAGAAAAAGGGACTAAAGGTGCTGACCCCAATCTCAGCTAAGCCTTTGTCCTATGAAAGTAACGTGGTCAGCCTGCATGAAAATTGATTGGCCAAAAATCTCATTTCCCATACCCTGTTTTACTTTGGTGCGCATAATAGGAGTGGAATGAGGAGATATTCTGGTCAATTGTTAGAAGCAATCAGTCCTAGCTTTCCTTGCATGTCTGCCACTTGCCCCTCATCCTTTCTTTGCATGAACGCCACTTGTGTTACCTTTGGACACTTGGGAAGTGATTCCTTTGGTCCCATCATGCGCGTGTATAGAGTCAGAATTCTGACCTTGAATCTTTGAAACCAACAACAAGTCAGTTTTGCCCTCATTCCTCTCATCACATGCGCTTAGGGAGTCCCAAAAGTAGACTGATTGCTTGCTGCTGTGTATAAACTTTTTCAGCTTTAACTCAAACTAAATCAGCCTTCCATGCTTGCACCCATTAAGCCCTGCACGAGTCAGCTTGCATGTGATTTGATTGGGCAAGAATCCCACTCTCTTCTTACACCACCTGTGCGCATAGGAGGAGTCTCATGAGTTAAATTGCTAGTCACTTTCCTTCTTATCCCACACATCTTATTTTCCCTCGTCCTCTCTATACCGCCAACCAGCTAA
>JAVKPL010013115.1:0-68707 GCA_032173675.1 Gastrolobium villosum | reverse complement strand
TTAAATTTCAATGAAAGAATCTGTAAAGACTAGCAACAAAAATTGGGAACGTAATAAACACAGACGTATTACCACTATAAAACAGGTACAGAAATGGACATTGGTACTGAAACATCACCGGCAAAGCTTGTATCCCTAGGTGGAGCTGAATTGCTAGCAAATGCATAGCCTACACCTAATCCACCATAATGCATGGATGCATATTCACATCTCTGAAACACTCTAGCAAGTGAAGCTGCTTTTCTTCTTGCCCTCTTTGTCCCTGTAAAAAGCAGGGTTTGAAGTAATCCAGCCAAAGCTGGCGCCTTAACCACTCTTTCTGTTGCAGCTGCACCGCCACTCCGGCACAACTCAAGCAAGGCCGCCACCGCATTCTCTTTACCTCTTGGTGTTCCACAACGCATCATTCCAATCAATCCAGCAACTGCTGCTTCCTCACTCACTACTGCTTTGGCCCCAATGGGTTGCCTAACTATCAAGGCCAATGCACCTGCTGCTTCCTCAGCAACTCCTTCATTCCCCAAAGCCCCAACTAGAGCTGTTATTGCACCTGCGTCTATCATTCTAACACAATTCTCGGTGTGTGTGGAAAGATTGAATAAAGCTGTGACAGCATCCTTCTTTCCTCTTGGTGTCCCTTCTTGCAATAGCCCTGCAAGGGCTTCAATAGCTCCCATCTTATCTGCAATTATTTTCTTGTAGTCATGAACGGCAGATAGGCTGAACAATGTCGCAGCAGCATTTTCCCTTGCTTCTGTTGTGTGCCCAAATCTCAACACATCAACAATTGATCCCAGACAACCTTCCTCATCCATGATCCTATTTTTGTTTTTCTCAAAAATGGATAGGTTGAGCAATGCGGTCACGGAATTCTCCTGGGCAACAGCATTAGGGGATGAAAGTAAGTTGCTAAGATATGGAATTGCTCCTGCTTCTGCAATGAAGGCGCGGTTTTCTTTTCCAGTTTTTGCCAGCAATCGTATCTCCCGAGCGGCTACAGTCTTTCCAGATTGTGATCCATTAGCTAGCTGTTGAATGAGAAGTGTTGCCGTGGCTCTGTTGGCTTCAAGGGCAGCTTTGGTGGGACAAGCTGATGCAAAAGCTTCAACCATTGCATCCATGACCTCTGGGGGGTCAAGGGGAATTCCATGTGCACTGCACCACTGCACAATCAAATTCCTCAGAGCACGGTTAGGAACAAGGCGAGTGTGGGCAAGCATTTGACCAGTTTTTGGGCAAGTTGTGTGCCCTTCATCCAACCACCGGGAAATGGAACTCCTATCATAAGTTTGACCTGTGGAAATGATCACTGGGTCTCTCATCATATCCAATGATATTGGACAGCAAAAGTCCTTTGGAACAGTTAAAAATGTTTCAGCAATTTCTTTAGTAATCAATCTCTTTTTACGCTTCTTCTGACTTCCATTTTCCAAATCAAGTTCATCTTCCTCAAATCCAAAAAGCAAAAATCTGCAATACCGAGTCATGGCCACCAACCCATTAAGCACAGAAATTGTAGGCTCAATATCACCCTCATGGTTAACAATCTGCTCCTCCAAAGCTTCAATTTCAGCTCTACAACTCGTAGCATCCAGAATCTGCAATTTCTCAACATAGAAAGATTGTAATTCAGCTGAACCAGGAATCCGACCATTCTCAAACTCATCAAGAAATGAAAAGAAGCGGATCCTGAGAGCATCATCTTTCATGTCTATAAAGAGCTTAGCTCTCCTTGACTGCTTCTGCAACAGCTCAACCTGTTCCCTAACATCCTTACTCAACTCAACATCCTTAATCGGAAAAACATCCATAAGGGTCGAAATCTCTTGGTTCAAATCATGGAAGTGACCAGAAATCGAATGGTTCTGAAGCAAAAGCCACAACTTACTCGATTGCGCGCAATAATCAAGGAGAATCTTGGACCGATACAGCAGCAGATAAAGCTCCTTAAGACAAAGCACCGCGGTAGGTGGAAGACACGTTCCAGAATCACTCAAATACTCCAAAAGCAACTGAAAAACCTCCACCTTTCGGATCAGAGACCGCGAGTTCTTGCGCTGGAAGTGGAAGGAGCGCTTTGAAAAGCACGACATAAGCTCGCTGACCACGGAGACAAGGGTTTGAACCAGGGCAACGTCGCTCAGGTCAACGGGGGCAAGAAACGCTTCCAACGTCGGCGACCTTCTCCGCCGCAGCGACGAGAAAATAGCCCCTGAAGCCATTGAAACCGGCACAGGAAATTCTAGGGTTTCCAAATCCTGTCTTGAAACTCCACTTGGGTGATGTTATCTTCGAAACCCAGATACTAATTTCAGGAACCAAGCAATTTTAACGGAGAAAGACAAGGACTTGCGAAACTTTCCGATGCTTAATCAGATCTGTTGAATTTTCTGGGAAAAACTTTCTGGCTTTCCAAACGGCACGCGCAAGAGAAGAGAGACTATGAAACAGTTGTTGTTGTTGTTGTTGGGTGGAGTTTGAATGTTCAAAGGGTTAAGAATAAGAAATTGAGATTGAGAAAGAGATTTAAAAATTCGGCCGAATCCGCGTATTGGTTTGAGACAGAGGACATAAAAGGGACTGAATTTCCAAAGACTTCGTTTTCTCAATTTCTAATTTTTCTAAACCGTAAGAATTTCGATGCAGCCTTCGTGAAAATGACTTTCCCAAGTTTGACGGATTAGTTATGCAGATTCTGGTCCATTTCTCTTTTTCTTTTTTTCTTTTTTTTTTCTTCTTTTTTTTTTTTCTTCCTTTGCTTTGCTAGTTTGCTGCAAGATAAGGAAAGAACAAAAGAAAGTGAAGATTTAAGATGGGGTTTGCCTTGTAATTGAAAAAAAAAAAAAAAAAAAAAGATGGGTTCGGCTTTTATGGGAAATTACGGTTATGGTGTTCTTTTAATAGCTTGAGGTCATTGTTACTTTTGTCAGATGAGTCTTAAATGGTAATGGGTGGAGAAACTGGGGGCACTGTGTTGTTATTTAGGTTTTGACTTTGTAGAATGGTGACATAGGGTTCGAGGTAACTTTGATGGCCTTCTTTCATGCTGTTGTGTCACAAAGACAGAGATATCCAATAGGTGTGGGGTATGCACAGTGATAAATTAGGAGAGAGATTTAGAGAATGTATATTTTGTTGCTTTAACTATTTATTTATAGATGGGTGACTTTTGTTGAGATAAATTTTAAATTTCCATTTTTTTTAATCAGTATTTTATTAATCGTCAATTAGAATATTAATAAGTTAATTATTTCAGTTAGAATATTAATGAGTCAACTATATCAGTTAAAATATTAATGAGTCAGTTATAAAATAATGAGTATGTTATATGTGGAGTTATGTTAGTCAATTTTATAGCTTATAAAGAATCTTTCATAGATTGTATGATATGTAGATCAAAAAAAAAAAAGTAAGAATAAAAAAAAAAAAAAAATTTTTTGAAGTATACTCCTGAGTCTCCCAGAATATTAAGGGCCCAAATTCAACTGTTTAATAAATGATTGTTATTAATAAAAAAATTTCTTCCTTTTATATTGTCCTTTATTGATCCTTCTAAAATATGGGTGATGATTTGAGACTTGGTGGTACACCTTTGATGCCCTTCTTTCTTGGTTATGACTTCAGACTTGCCTAAAGTCCACACACTGTTTACAGCTCCTAGATATGTGTGCATCATGTTTCTTTCCCCCCACAAGGTAAGGAAATAGGGATGGTTTTACTACCGTTTTTACCTTTAATTTGCTTTAATTCAAAAATTGGTAGATGACCATTACAAAAGTGATTCTTTTTTCTTTCCAAAAAAGGAAAAGAAAAGAAAAGAATTTTTTGAATGTCATATTTTCTCGCATCGATCTCATAGTCATACCATGTTCATAATCCCTTAACAGGACCCTTTGCTGTAACTATAATTTTTATTAATTATTGAAGTTTATTAATTTTATTTAACAAGACCTTTTCACGTGGTTCTAACAAAAAAAATGTTAGATGGTCAAAAAAATAAAAATAAAGAATGGGCACTTTTTTACTCTTGGATAAATAAAGAAATTTTACTTCTCAACTGTCTTCTTTGAATCTGGCTAAATTTTATTAAAATTTATTTAATTTTTTCTTATTGCGTAAAATTACTCCTTAACAACAAGTAAGAATTCAAATGTAAATTAAAATCAATTTATATGCGAAAATCGATCAAGTGAGCAATTCTTGTATTTATCAACATTCTAATGCAAGAGATTTTAAAAATTGAATCAATTTTAAATTATGTTTTTTCTCAATTACAATTAGTATGTGTTTGAATGAAGTTAATTTGGTTTAGAACAAATTATAATTAAAAGTTTGTTAAAAAGCATTCACAATAAGCGATTTTCTTAATTATGAACCAAAATTAAACATGGATAATTTTTATTTTTGTTTTAGTTTTTTAAAAGGACGAAGTTTGCGTAAGATTTAGTGTCAGGAATCACGAGGAAGGAGGTTGACTTGAGAAAAGTGATGGGACCACGCGATTAGGAGGTGCGTGGAAAGTGCATGGGCTATCGATCTTAGCTGTAATTAATTTGACTAAGTCTCACTCCAAACGGCGAATAAATCTTTGGTGCTACTGCTGTACCAAAGATAGATTCAGTATATCCTATCAATAGAAATATTACATGTCAGCTAAAGTTATCCTTTTTTTGCCAGATTTTTTATCTCTCCTATGATATGTAATGCTTCTGTTGGTGGGATGTACTGAATCTTTGGTGCAGCAGTAGCACCAAAGATTTATTCCCAAACGTCAAGTTGACCGGTGACAATCTCCAAAACACAAACCGATAAACCTATTCAGTATTCCTATTTTCAATCATGCGTTTTCCGTATATGTATCGTCCTTGATGCATGTTCTTAATTCTTACAAACTAACAATAAATACTCAATTTAACATTTAGCCTTTAATACCCAATTCATACTTTGGAATTTGGATATATTGTTACAGAAAAAAATTCACAATCATTTAATCATATATTATTACGTCATTAAAAATGATTTCTTATCATAAGAATTATTTCAAAAATTGTACTTTTTATTAATGTGATAATACATAATTAAGTGAAGATTTAAAAGTTATATATTCACATTACATTAAAACAATAAATTTTGTGGTATTTTCCTGTTTATTACACTTTTGTTCGTTTATACTTTGAAAGAGTTTTTTCAAAAAGGGATATTGATAGTTTGATACCTACCCTTTTTCTTTTCCCCAAAAATCTCACATAACTCTTTTGTTTACTTTTCTTTTTAATCTCCCTTCCGTTTTTTTCATTCGTCATTAATATAATACGCTGACTTTGAATGTTATTATATTTTTAAAGTTATCTAAATATAAATTGTATATGAAAAGTGGTAAACTTATATATATCTTAAAAAATATTACATCCACCTTTATAGAATAAAATAAGTATATATTTTTTAAAATGAACTTTTTAATATTCAATTTTTTTATCTGACGCGTGACTTACAATTGAAAAATATATATTTTTACTGTCTCATTCTCTCTTAAATATTTTGTTGTTTTTCTATTCTTTATCAATTTTCTAGTTTTTATCAGTCTTTGGATTTTATTTTTTATCAATCCTTTTTTTAGAATATTTCAAAGTATAAATGAATTTAATATTATATATTAATTAATTAAAAATAGTTACTTGTTATAATAGTTAATATCAATCACTTACACATTAAAAAGAATTTAAAAAAAAATTCATTACACAAATTACTTACTAATTTTAATAAAAGTTTAACGAAGACAACGCGTGACGACACCACATTACGGTCATTCCATTACGAGTTTACAACTTTTAGTATTAATTACATTTTCATGAAACCATCATTTCGGGTATGAACTATTAATAAGATTATCATGCATGAATTTAATAATGTATTATATTGTAATACATAATAAAGTTTTTGTACATGCCAAGTTGTTAACTGAGTTTACTTAATCCACTTTTTTATTTTTAAAGTTAAAAATTAGGTTTAACTAAAAAGATAATCATTAATTAGTAAACAATATATAATTTTCTCTTAGCTTTACATGAAAAAGAACCTGATAGCAATTTAAACTTTTATTAAAAACACAAAAAAAAAAGTATTAGACATCTTAATTAAATGTATCCCCTAGATCTTTTAAAATTTTACTGTGCATGTACCATCCTCAATCAAAGTTTTTCTTTTGAAAATTTCCGCACGCACCTGGAGCTGGTCTCGCAAATTTGTTGGGGGAGCGGTTCGTTTATCATCTATCATCTAACATGATTATAAAAAAAAATTTATACGCATAACATTTTGTGGGGTCCACAGTAAAAAAAATTTTTGACACGTAAAACGAATCTCTATAACATAACCCAATCATTTTTCCTACTATATAAGATTATAAAATCCTTCATCTACTGAGGTAGTTAATGCAGAAGTGTTCAATCACAAAACTATAAAGTAACGACGTAACGTAACACTGCCTTCAACATTTTGCGAAAAGTCAAAATTTTAAAATGAAGCCACGTGGTGCACGGTCAATCCATGACTTCTTCGAAAGTCGAAGGAACAGCTTAAGCTTACGTTACGTTGCATTCGTTGGACCTGCGCTAAGGATGAATGGTCGGTGTACGTGGCAGCGTTGCGAGCGAGTGAATCACGATATCGGCTACCTCTCACCACACGCTTTCATCTGATAAATATAATAACTAATAAGATTCACAATACGATTCATCTTTTCTTTATGTGATTTGTTTTCAAAACACTGAATTGCCATTCCTTAAAAAACTTTTATATTTATGGTCTTTTTTTGCTATTTATTTTCTTTTCACGTGGAGATATTTTTCATATTTTCTATTACTCGCCCAACATGTGTGTCTACCTTTAAGAAAATCCTAATGGACCTAATCCTGGGATCCCACCTCAGAACAAGAACAGTAATATAGATATATAATAAAAATGAACTAGTTTAATCAGTCGCGACAAATTCAAAGTTACTATTCCTAATTAATTTGTATACAGTTATTTTTATTGACAATTTCCGAACTGATTGGGGTTATTAGTTTACCGACTCCGCCGGCTTAGGTCATTCAATCAAGCCGCGTGCATTATGTGTGACTTTTGATTTGTTTTTGGGTTTTTGTTTTGTCATTAAACATGACACAACAAAGTTTTCTACACACACAATATTTTATGGGGCTCGCAAAAAAAAAAAAAATAAATAAAAATTAAGGCACACAAAATGAATCTCTATAACATTACACAATCATTTTTCTTATAACATAATTCTTATAAAATCTTTTGTTTTTTACTTGAATTGCGAAATGTAAATTTATTTATGTATTTTTAAGTTTGTCTGTTTATGTTTTCGAAAAACATCTATCATTCTAAAGATATAATCATATATCATTTTAGATCTCAACCGTTGATTTACATTCATTAACGATTATAATTTATTAGATCAAAATTATTAATTAATAATAAGTTTGACACAATAAATTATAATCATTGATGGACGGAAATTAACGATTAACATTTAGTAGTAAGAAGTAGTAAAGAAGAGAGTTAGTAACTATAACCTTCCCCTTTAAAGGATATAATCATAAATCTTAACAGTTAGATTGACGGAAATCAACGGTTAAGATTTAGTAGTAAGAAATAGTAAGAAAAAGATGTTGTAAGTATAACCTCTCCCTCCTTTAAAATGATAGATGCTTTTCCGTATGTTTTTTATTGAAAGAAACACCTTTTAATTTAAAAAAATTACGATAGTTAGATAAGAAATATTTCATAAAAAATGCTTTAACTAACTATATCACAAAATATATATTTTTGTTCAAAGATAAAGAACATATAACCTGGAGCGATGTTATTAAATTTGACCCGACTGGGGTATTGGATTATTGAGCCATTGATTCAAATGGTGGATCATTGGTCGAACTGATTAACCCGGATAAATATATATAAATCTATATTTTATATTTAAAAATTCAGTATAAAACTTGAAAAGTTGTAAACCAATTTCGATTCAAGACCCATCAATGTTTTGCAAACAATTTTTAGTATACCATTTTGACTAGGAAAACTCACACATAAGAATTGAGAGTTTTTAAAATGAATATTTTAAAAAAATTATTAAAAACCCACACTTGGATTTTTTACTATTCAAGACAAGACACACTAAAATATATTTTATCAAGGACTTCATTTTTAAAATGAAATTTATACATAAAAGCAAAGAAAATAAAATTAAAAAAATTGAAAAACATGAACACACTTGGTTCTTAGCATTGAAGAAGCACTTATAAATAGTGCGAGAAAAATGACAATGCTAGAACAAGGATGAGACTAAAGAGACATTATTGTGGTTGGGAATAATCCCCAAGGTTGCAAGGTATCTACTAGAAAAGTTCATTGTTTTGACGCAAAATTTCGGTGGAAAATGAAGTTTTTGACTGAATTTAGGCCATTGAATTTTCCTTCGTTGATAATAAATTTTTCGATGGAAATAGAAATTTTGTCAAAGAAATTTGATGGAATTTATTTACGTCAAAAATTTTCAACCAAATAAATTTCCATTGAAAGTTTGATTATTTCATCGAAAATGACAAGTATAAATACTACTTATTTAATGAATTCTGTCGAAAATTTTGACAAAATATATTTCCGTCAAAAAGTTCTGTCTTAATTTGCAATAAAATTTTACCAGAATTCTGTCGAAAAATGTTGCACAGATTTTTAATAAAAAGAAAAAATTTAGATTTTTTTTTAAAATTTCTCTCTCTACAAAATTAATACTAATTTTTGTATTGCACTTGATAAAATGTTGTAACCTTAAAAAATTAACAAAAAAAATAGTAACATTTAAATACACAAATATAATTTATTATACCATTCATTTTTTTCAAAAGTTTTCAGCAGAATCTCAATTCCGTCGAAAAGTCCACAAACATAATTTTTTTCATTTATTTTTTTCTAAGGTTTTCGATAGAATTTGTTTTCCGTCGAAAAGTCCCTAAATATAATTTCTTTTATCATTTATTTTTTTCAAATATTTACGACGAAATCTCAATTTCATAAAAAAAAATTCTCAAATATAATTTATTTTTCATTGATTTTTTCAAATATTTTCCTCGAAATTCATTTTCAATCGAAAAGTCCACAAATATAATTTCTTTCACATTTATTTTTTCAATGGTCTTCGAAGAAATTCATTTTTCATCAAAAAAATTTGACAGAATCTCAATTCATTGAAAATTCCACAAATATAATTTCTTTTTCATTAATTTTTTTCAAAGATTTTCGACAGAATTCTTTTTCCATTGAAATTCCAATCCAGTCCCAACAATGCACTTCTCGGACCGAGAGAGAAAAACTGTTTGGCGTTGCATATTAGAACTCATTAAAGCCTAATTCGCATCATTATGCTAAATAAAAAAAATGAGGGAAGCCAAAGCCCATATTGCAAAAGAAATTAAGTGACGTACTCCAGACACAAAGTATGGAAAGGTGTCTATAACTTTCCCCTTTTCTCCCACTTCACACCTTGGAACACACCATTCTTATAGAGGGGGTGCTTTCACATTTTCTTAAGCAGAAATGAAATGGATGGGGAAAGGAAAGGTCCTATTTTTGGTGATTTTGTAAATATTCCATTCCAAAAGAGAAAATTCGAAACAATTGGGATTTTTTTGAGATAGAATGAGTTACTAATTCATGATCGTCGAAAAGTCCACAAATATAATTTCTTTTACCAATGATTTTTTTGAAAGGTTTTCAACGAAATTTGTTTTCCGTTGAAAATTTACGTTGGAATCTCAATTCTATCGAAAAGTTCACAAATAAAAATTATTTTTCATTTATTCTTTTTCACAAGTTTTATACGAAATTCGTTCTTCGTTGAAATTTTTTGATGGAATGTCCACAAATATAATTCTTTTTTCCTATCACTAATTTCGATGGAATTTTTTCCCTCAAACAATTCTCTTGGTAATGAGAACTTTTTTATTAGTGGGTGGAGAGGCGCGAGGTCAAAGTTAATGGTCTTGTGGAATAAAGAAAAGATGAGAATGAGTGATCAGAGAATGGAAGTATTGAAGTAGGTAGTGGAACTAGCAATTGCGAGTAAGGTTTCATTTGGAAATATTATGATTTTTTGAAATTTTGTGAACAATTTTAATTTTTCCTTTTAAAAATCCATGACCCTTCAATTTTTTTTGACCCAACCAAGTCACCAATTTTGATAAAACCTAGTTGTTTCAAACTGGTTTTCACTATATTCGATGCATGACTGGTCTATTTCTTGACTCAAACTGATTAAATAATCGGTTCATCGAGTTTCCAAAATATCCAACTAGCTAATTTAAGCCGGATTTGATAACATTTCAGTTTGATTTTTATTATCCTTATTATTCTTAAAACTATATTCTTGTATTAAAGATAAAGACAACCCAACCCCAACCCGCGCGCACAAAATAAAAAACAAAAAAGACGTTATTCTTGATATTTGAATTTTTTTTCCTGGTTCCCACACGCTTCAACCATAGGAAGAGTGCATTTTTATCTGCATGAATTTTTGCCAAGTGGCTAACGTTGGAAGGTGCAAGTGCCTCAGCTTAATTTGTGGGTTTGGTAAAATAAAAAATAAAAATAAAAAAGGTATACGATGCTTTAACCTTTATAAGGAAAATGCCTGCCCTTTAATCAAAGGCACAAGGGCCGTTCACCTCTTTGTGTGGTTGGTGTTTTTCTGGCGGACCGACCACGGAGATTTCAAATTGTTAACAACACACAATTTCTTACCTATGGACGAAGGAAAGGCAAAAGTCATCAATTTTATTTTAATATTGCTCCTGCAGCATATGTATTAGTATTACTTAATTAAATATTAAAAGAAAATCAAATTGGTCATCCTTCTAATGGGAACCACAAGAAGGAGGTTATTTAAAGTGATTCGGGACCACCATTTTTAGGTGGTCCCTTAGTGTAAATAGAGGGTAAAATGAGAAAAGTGAGAAAATAATAAGGATAAAAAAGAAAAGAAAAAATTAATATTATGAGAGGGAGCATCAAAAGATTCAGTGGTCTTGGAGCATATTAATTTTTTTTTCCCACAAGAAGGAGGAGGTGGGAAAGATGTACTATATGTACATGTTAATGGTTTAAATGCGTCGGTCTTTTCTATGGCTCAATAGTGCGCCTACCTTTTTATTCTATGAATATTGGTTTAATTCAACTATAACCAATTAATGGATATTTACGAAATCAAATATGTTGAAGTGAGATATATTTGTTTGGAATTGATCATTGAAAAACGTGTTGAAAAATTGTACTAATATTAATACATGTATTTAATTTCAAAAGTACAGTGACTAAGTACACCCTAGAATTACAGAAATTAGACACCAGAGAGCGACAAGCTACTCTACTCCAAATACAGTATCCTAAGGCTGAAAATACTCTATGCTTCTGATGGAGAGACTTTTGTTTTCCGCTGTAAAACTAAGAGTTACACTTCTATAAATAATATTCACCTATTTAAATTAGTTCATTTAATCAAATTCGTTTATTAACCTTCAAGTTAAATGGGTGTAGATTGACCCGTTGGTTTGTCCTTTTTTAATAATACATAATATTAGATAAATTGATTAATTATAAGGGCTAAAATCGATAATTACGACATCTTGCTAACATAATTTGTTGGCGATTAAAGTACAAAATAAAAGCTTTCAAAAAGATTAAAAAAAATATACTAAAACAGATAACAAAAAAGTTATGCACTTAAAATTTAAGATAAGTACTTTGAATTTGTTATATCTTAGTTTTAGATGCATTAAAGATTATTTTTAATTTTTTTCTGGTTTTTGAATATGCATTCTGGATTTTAGTTTTTAGAATATAAAAAATGAGGAGGGATGTTCTTACTACCAAAATCTTCTACTACTATCTTACTACCTATCTAATCACCATTAGATCAACTTTTTCTCTTTTTTCAAAAACTTTTTGGCATTCTCTCTCTTTGATTCAATGGTGATTAGATAGGTATTAAGTTAGTAGTAGAAAATTTTGGTAGTTAGAATCATTCCTGTAAAAAATAAAAAAAAGAGCTGTTATTTTAGTTTTCAAAGTTGGGTTCTCTTACCACAAGCTGGGCCCCTCGAATTGGGCATGCTGGACGTCCAAGATCTGCAATTGTTGATCTTGTAAGTACTTGGACTGGACCGAAGCTCTCTTCGGCCTGCTAGCCTCACATGCTGGTTGGATCATTGCTTTCTGATTGGGCTCGTTTACCCGTTCCACAACATTGTACTATCATATCAAATTTGAGGCCAGTTATACTTATCTTTTATTACTATTTGATCTTAATATAATAAAAACGATGATAAAAAATGATATACTTAATTCACAGTAGGCTCCTCGACCAAACTACAGTAACTTTTTTTTAAAAAAAGTTCTCAAATAATACAGTTTGTAAAGATAATATCATCTAATACATTAAGTCTCACATCACATTCTATTCACGTGGAAGTGCTTCATGAGTAAGGGTCTCTAATTAAAATTGGGATTTTATGTTTTACAAATTTTTATCCTCCTTCTGAATTTAGGTAAAATTCCAATTTTAAACGAGAATAATTAAGTATTATCACATGATAAAATCTCAAAATAAAATATTTTATATAGAAATCAAATAATGAGACTCACTTGGCATACCAGAACTTAACATGTGAAGGTTAGAGCATGTGTTCAATTCTTTCTAATACCATATTTGAAAGGGATTTAAGATTTTAATCATCAACTCGATTATCCGAATAAGATTTCTTCTGAAAAGGATATCTCTTGTCTATAAAAAAAATAAAAAAAATAATAATATAGAGAACCCTTTTCTTATATAAATTTGGTTACAAAGATTAAAAAGGAAAAACAAAGCAAAGAAACCCAGCGGATATATAAATGTGAAACAGGAGGAACAAACAATCACTCACAAGTAACAACATCATTGGACCCCTCACACCCTCTAATTATCAAATCATGGATTCACCCACTAAAGCCACCGCAAGAACAAGAGGCACCCACATTGCCTCCACGTTGAAGCTGATTGAACCAGCAGAAGCTTCCACCGGCAAGGCCTTGTCCTCACCGTCACCATCATCACCGCCGGCACCATCAACGGAAGAGGATGACTTCGTTTTATCAGACTTAGGGGTGCCTCCTTTCGCCGGTGCCGGTGCAGGAGCCTTACTAGGAAGCACGACGTCAAGAGGGAGAAGCACCTTGTCAACCTGATATATTGCAAGCTTGTTATCCGCGTAAACGGTTCCAGTAACGGTGGCGTTAACGGCACCGGTTGTCATGCTGACTTGGCTCCCACCATAGGTGGTGACGTTAAGTTGAAGCCTTTTGGGGTCGTCACCGGCTTGGGTCTGAACCGGGTTGGTGAGTGTGTTGTGTTTTCATTTTTAGTGTTAAAAGAGTGTTGAGATGAGAAATGCTTTAGGAAACAGGACAACACTTTGAGAATGCTACTTGTTGGTTTGTTTAGTACTAGTGTTGTACGTGTGTGTCCTGTTGTGAGGAAAGAGGGAGAAGGGGTTGCATTTTTATAAGTGCAAGGTTTGTTTGGAAATTAGAAAAGCTAAGTTCCAACTTTCTTATTGCAAAATCTCCTTTACCTATGATAGACGTAGAAAGGTGGTGCATCATGTTTGATTAGTTGTGTGAGATACATAAAGAGTTTTGACAGTGATAAAGCCTAAAGGAGTGGGAACCCACGGTACCTCAAAATGTGCATGCATGGAACTATTTTGCCTTTACATCAGAGTTATAATCAATTGGATAATGTAGTTGGAAAAGGGGCTATTGGTCTGTATAGAGGGTGAGTTAATCCATCCATCAGGAAGAAAAGGAAACCAACTTATTAGCTCCCAAAGTGGCTTTGTCTGACAGGGGGTTTGGTAATAAGGATTAGGGAACTAACAATTATATTTTGAGACCTACCATACTGATGTACGTAACTCTCCGTTCATTATATCCCGAATTCCTTGGAGATTGATTAACTGCTACGAATTACAGACACTTCAAGAATTGTCATGTCCGACTTCCGGAAGACAATCTAACATACATTGTAGAGATTAAAAAAAAAATTTCAAAGTTTACGTTGCGTTGCATTTTTAGTTCCAATTATTAGATTCGTTGAACTACGATTACTATTTTATTAAGTTTTATATAAATATTTACGATATCTTATGTTTCTTCGCAAAAACTGATGGGTATTATTAGTTTAACTTCATTTTTTTGTTAAACTATTGCTTATTAAATATAATATACATTACATAAATTAAAAATAATATTTAATATCAAAACATGTCATAGCATATCGAAATCTAACATTTTTTATGTCTCGTGTCGGTATCGATGCCACATAGATTAATTGTCCTCGCGCGATAATTGAGTTTACTTGGTTATTATATTAAAAAAACAACGTTATACATGTATCAAAAAAAAATCGACGTTATAGGAATATAAAATATGGGTAAAGTGTGTGTCATTTTAAAGATGTAAGATTGTGTCATTTTAAGAGAGAGAAATGGATAGATAAAGGAGGAGAGAGTTGACAAAAAAAATAAAGGTGTGGGTCACACCTCTTTGTTAGAGTAAAAGAATATAAGTTATGTCATTTAAAATGATAAACACTTTTCCATAAAATATTAACATATGTCTAAGATGATTTTCAATAAAAGGAGCAAAAAACCATAATTCACAAAAAAAAAATCCTAATTATAAACACTATTTCTTTACTGCAACAAGATTCTACTTTTTATATCTCATCACCATGATTTTTAATCATGCTTTTGTGTTTTTTATATTGCTTCTTCTTGATTTGTAATTTTTTTTAATAAATATGAAGGTCTTACTGTTCCACATAAGGCAAAAGTGTACAACCGATATCAATAATTGTTAGCTTCGGATTTTCAAGAATTTAAATGCTTTGATCTCTGGTGTTAACAATTTCGAATCAGTAGTATTCCTATCAAAGATAATATCATTCCCACAAGTAACAGTGTATTTGATTTCTTTTATCTAATTCTCTCTCAGCTACTTGAATTCTAAGTAATTCACTTTTCAACTAAAATCAGTTTTGATTACACAAAGTACTCTAATTACATGTATAACAATTGACAATAATATTGTTCAGAAAGATTCTACTTAGCAGAAATTGGCTAATCCACAAAATGCAGCACTCTGAAATGTGATCATCTTGAGTTCCCTCCAAGATTCTCTTCTTTCTTCGTGCCTTACTAGCAAACAGATACTACTTTTTTTTTTTTTTTAAACTAAAACTTACTTCTTATAAAAAAGAACTCCTAATCACTAACTAAAAACAGAATTCCAAAAGGTCCAAATGGCATAGCAGAACACTAGTAATATTCACAAAAGTGCCATCCAATCTGCCAAATACCTGCTTGGGCCAATTCTTTATAATTTGGGCCCATTTACCTGCAACTTAAGTCATATACAGCCCAATACCACAGAAAATTCACTGTTAATTCATGTAAAAATTGCAGCTAACAATAATCTCCATCAAGATTATGATGTCATGATTTTGCTAGAGCAACACCAAATGTCGTATACGACTTCATCATATTATATAAGCTTATACAATTAGGCTCCTCATATCCACAGTTATCATAATCTCATCAACTTTAGAATTGTACCCTTTATGTAAGAACTAACAATGCTTCTCCCTGTCTCAAAGTCCCAAATCCCAATAAATAAGACAGCAATTAATTTACCTTTCACGTAGATGAGATGTTTGCAATTTAGAAGCATAATACAAGAAAATCATATACTCAATTCAGTTTTCTTTCAACAAAACAATCACATTTTTATTCACAGAAAATTAGGCAAGGGTTCACATAGCTCTCAAACAACACTGTTACTAAGACACAATACAAACAAAACCATGACCAAGAGCATAAAGGGATTTCCACAGTGCTTGTTCTGAAAATTTAGGAAGAGTCTACAAATGGATCTTCCTTAACTGGAGATTATTAATGCAGCAACTAAAGCAACACCAAGTGACACCAACATTGTTCTTGGAATGCTAATTAAATTAATGGCACCAGAAGTGGCTTTGGTTGTCTCTCCCTGATCACCATCTTCTGCAGATGAGTTATCCTTATCAGCTTTAGGTGCCTTCGCCAGAGAGGGTGCAGGAGCTGGTGGCCTAGGCTTAGAGAAATCCAAAGGAATAAGCACCTTGTCCACATGATATATGGCAAGTGTCTTATCCGAATACACAATGCCTGTGAGTGTTGCACTTACCACCCCAGTTGAAATATTCACACTGTTTCCATAAGCTGTCACATTTATTTGATAACCAGTGGGGCTATCACTGGCCAGTGTCAGCACAGGGTTGCTGAGAGAATCAAAGTTTGAGCTTGACACATAAACGGGAAGAACATGAAACTGTATCAGTTCTTTCTGTTGGCGACCATCCAGAGAGTTGAAGTAACCTGCTTTGAGTTGTGAGAAGGCACCATCATCTGGTGCTAGAATTGTTAAACCACCAGATTTTGTAGTTACCAGCTGTGCATTGATTTGGTTGATAATTTGGGTGGTTTTGAGCAAGCGGATTAGTGTGCTGAATGATTTAGCCTTCCTTAGAATTTTGATGATGTCTTGACCAGAAGAAGAATCAGCCATAGGTGATTGGGGTAATGAGGGGACTAATGGTTTTGCTGGTGCTGGAGCTGGTGAGGAAGGAGCAGGTTTTGCTGGGGCTTTAGGGGCTGCTGCAGCTGGTGACTGGGCTAAAGTGGTGGTAGAAAAGATGGGAGCAAATAGTACTAGGAGGAGTGAAAAGAATATTGTTTGCTTCATCTTCTTATTGCTAATTGAAAGCTCTAGATATTGCTTTGCTGCTTTTGGAAAGAGGCAAATGATAGGTTAATTAATTTTGCAATGAGTGTTTGCTGTGTGGGAGGTGTAATGGAGCTGAGTGCTTTTATATATGCTAAGTGAATGATAGGTAGGTAAAAGGTTTGATATATGAAAATAACCTTAGTATGAGTGTATGTTTTACCAGCCATGGAGATTCAGGTGGTACATCAAGGGAGATAAAAGCAATGCATATTAATCATTCTGCTGTAGTGAGCTGTTAAAAGATGCACATTGAGACAAAAAAAGAAATACCCCCTTTTTCAATCAGGTAAGACAGATATGAAGTCAAATCAATGAGAAAAAAAAAACTCAGCCTGTTTTAACTGTTTATGATAAAATACTGTTATATAGAAATCTATGTATTTTAAATTTCAATGTAACCACTTATCTTTTGTTGGTTAGTGTATTTATGTGAATAGTTTTTCACTTTTGATTTTCTTTATTTTTGAAGTTTCCTAAAGCCCATTTTGCCATTTGCTTCAAGAAAAGGGTTATCAGGACTTCAAGTTGAAAATCTATCTCTGCGTGTATTTGCTTGCCTTTGAAATGCCCCTCTTCTTTAAATGTCTTAACAGTTGAACTTTAAGGAGGGAAATTTTTAGTTTCAGATGTGACTATTTTTGCTGGAAAATACACAAACCTGTTCAAGGCCAGGTTCTTTTTATCATTTTCATTTTCCACTGAATTATGGGCTTTCTATTTTATCATTTTCATCAATACGAAACTTGATTGATTGCTTCACTATCAAGTACACATGAAACAGATAAAAGAACTACGTTGTTTTCTGTAAGTAGAATCAGAAAAGAATATGCTGCTGTTAATATATGGAGTATATCTAGCGCTTGAAAGATATTTTTTACCATTCACTCTTTCAGTTCTTAATTATTTTACTAATATAATTCTTTTGTTTTGTTGTTTCTAATACACAAAAGTTGGACGTGTTCCTTAGAAGAAGGATTAAGGGAAAAATTAATTGCAGTTAACATTTGATTGGAAAATGCCTACTAAGTCTGGACTCTTAGATATTAAAACTATTTATCTGACAAATGCCTTGCTCTTTCTTCAACAGTGTTATTCTTCTGGAATTGCAGGCCTAAATAGTTAGCAATTTCTTCTTGAATTCTTTGCAAGTGTGGCTTCTTGGTTACAAGGGCCGTGACACTGGTCTCAAACAAGTTTTCCCTTTTAGCAAGTTTTCTACTTGAGAGTTTCTCAATTACACTCATGACCTTAACAATACTACCATTAAGCTGGTGCAAGCCAATAATGCTAATGTCTGCTTCTGGTAGAGCAATCATTTAATCACTTAACGTATTTCCCATGATTTTGGAAGCCTCAACTTCTCTTGCATTTATTACTTTAGCTTAAAAAATTGACTTGTGCTAAATGGCAGGCACAATGGTGAAGTCAAGAATCAAGGCCTAAATAAAAAGATAGGCATGAAGCAGAATACAATTATTGATCAACTCATCTGCTTTTTATTTCATATGATAAAAACTATTTCCAACCTATAATATTCATTTTGGGAACAAGATTGCATCATCATACCCCTTTTATTTTGGTTCAAACTTGCTAGCATAATCGTAAAGTAAAATGGAACAGGAAAGAAGATGCAGGGGTTTCAAAACATGTATCCGCATCTAAGGAGATTCATTAGAGCTGCATTTATCAAGCGACTACTTTTGCTTTAGTGATTTGAATGAAGGTGTAGCATAATGATTAATATGCATTGCTTTGTCAGCTTATGGGATTGTGTTAGTGAATTTGAAAGTGCAACAAGCAGATAGATGCTCAAGATACAGGGAACTGGATCACCGTTAGTGAAAGAGTCAACAGTTACATAGATTTTTATAACAAATAAGCAACCTCATAACAGTCTACAAACTTGCAACAATTAACTCCCTTGAAGTGCACGTTACAGGAACTTAATCCATATTATTGCATTAAGAGTATCGAGGCCAATGATTTAGCAGTAAAGGTCCAATGAAAAACACTGCCCACAAACCAATAGTAATTGATAACATTTTAAACTGAATCTGAGTTTGAGATTTCCATCAAATTTGTGCTAGGAAGGAAAAGTATATAATATCATCACCAAAATGGAATTTACTACTTTAACTACTCTCCTACATTTTCTTCATCTGATGTGTAACTACATGCTTTTATTCAATCAAATGAAAAGAAGAAAAATAGGCTTGAACCCGTAAAATTGAACCATATTAACACATCAGGAAAAATCCTGAATAAAGGCATTACAAATGTCTATTGAATGAACCCCACCATTTGAAAGATTCTCTGAACTACCTTGGAGATTTTGTAGAGAGACATTTCCCACATACAAGGTTCAGCAATGCACGTGGTTTTCGGGGTCGGATTTTCAAGCGTGACAGCTGCCAATGCAATTAAATACATCAATCATGTCCTCATATATAATAATGAAACACATATAAATTGCAAAACAAACTCTAACATCATATTTAACATTAAAAACTTAAGAGAACTTCCATCGGTAAACCATGAAAATATTGGATATGTTACAACTGCAACACCACCAGGCTAATACAAACATAGTGTATAAAATCAATAAACATGCACAAGCACACACCCTATCAAAACATCAAATCTTTTATGGTAAAATCGTTTGTCCTTTTTAAGAATATAGCTTAATGTCATTTTAGATGAAACCACGTCATTTTGCTACATAATTGATGATTTTTTACATTCTCTCTTCTCCACTTTCTCTCTCTTCCTAATTATTCGAATGTACACATCAAACTACACATGCATGCTTTTATGAATAGTTTTACAAAGTCAATAAGACTGTCAGAACAACAAAAACCAATTTAGTTAGACCTCTTAAAGCCCGAACATTAAATCAGAAAGAGACCCCCAGCTATCTCCAAATGAAAAATAAAACGATTAGATTAATAAGGATGCCCCTTCCTAATAGATGATCTAGCAAAGGTACAGTTCTGATTGCCATAAGATATTTCAAGTTGTATCAAATCTAAATCTAATACTAGCTCAGTGTAGTATAACGTTAATATTGTGCATTCATGTGTTATGGCTCAAGAAAATTAGAATATAAATAAAAAAATATATGAATTATGGTTCTCAAATATTTAAATATTTAGCAAGGAAGCCAGTCCTATAGCTAATTGGATTTTTTATTTTTATTTTTTTGTAATTATTTATGCTTTTTAACAATAAATTTTAGCATCATGATAAAATGAATTACCTTCCGACAGGTTACTCTTGATGCTTTCCAACATAGTAAGCTCCTTGATCTTGGCTCCAGTCTCCTAAGGAGTAAAAGATTATAGAATTAATAGACAGTTATAACATAGACATTACTGTATTACTGAAACAGGATAACATCCAAATTCCAAAGCTCAATATTCCAAAATATTCACATCAACAACTCCTATCCCATACTGACTCATGATTGAAAAGGAAGGATAATCTTAACCTAGCATATAGTTCATGGAAACTCTTATTCAGTCTTCTTAATTATTCAATTCTACATTCACGCAATACCTAGCTTGCGGACTTTTACATGATTTTATTCCATCATAGAAAACCTGATATAAGGGCCGACCCAGTTCAAATACTCACTTCGTGAGTGTCTGTGGAAGGGAATACTCTAGGCAGTCTTTCCCCTGCTTTATGCAGAGAGACTGATTCGAACCCGCGACCTGACACACTACGGCATAAGACTACTAACACCTAGGTTAATTAAAATTTGGAAATACTATGTCCATTTGAGATTCCTATCCCCCTACCATCCTTGAAACATTATGAGCCACATATCCTCTCTAAAACTAGCTATAGTACACGACAAAAGAGAAAAGGATGGAACAGGAACATACAGATTCTCTTGTTCAAGCTTTTCAGCAATAGAAACTGCTTTGCGTTTTGACCACCCACTTCGCTGACCTTCGGCCTGCTGGATTACATGAGCAAGGGATACCTTACTTCTTACAAGACTTTGACTTTGACCCTGCTCCCGGAGCTTTCTTCGGTCTAAAACAACTGGCTTTTTTTGGGAAGCTGATGCATGTCCTATGCTTGTACCTTCTAGACTTCTATAAGGTGTTGCATGAGCATCAACCTTCTGCTCATTATTCTTGTGCTCCACTTGAGAAGCTTCCTCTTCTACAATTTCACCCCTTCCAATAGAATCAGTTAGTGCACGATGAACTTGAGTGCCAATACCATTTAAGTCTGTAAGCTTTCTTCGGTCTAAAACAATTGTCTTTTTTTGGGAAGCTGATGCATGTCCTATGCTTGTACCTTCTAGACTTCTATAAGGTGTTGCATGAGCATCAACCTGCTGCTCATTATTCTTGTGCTCCACTTGAGAAGCTGCCTCTTCCCACCTTCTATTTCCAACAGAATCAGTTAGTGCAGGATGAGCTTGAGTGCCAACACCATTTAAGTCTCTAATCTGGGACGAACTATCATTGACAGCAGGCAATATAAGAGGCAGTTGAACAGCTGAGCCTGCATCTTTATTTGAATCACATCTAATTTCTATTGTTATAGAAGATCCAAGGACAGATTCAAATGCTTGTAAGATGGGACCTGTGAACCTCTCAGCAGTAGATTTGGTCTGTTGAGAACTAAGCATTAGCTGCACAGTTGGAGCTGCATAACAAAGTACCACCCTACCATTAGATAATTGATGAATGAATGTCAATGAGCAAAGCAAATGTTGGAGTGACATAGAAGCAACACTATAACAACAAATAACAATATCAATAAATTAAACAAGAAACAAAAAAAGATCAACCAGTTAAATGGAAAAATAATGATGAATGAAATACATCATAAATAATACATGGAAACAGAGTGAACTACAAGCACCGAAAATAGAAAGCCCATTATTAGCATGTGCCGCATGCTAACCATTCTTAACTTTATCATGAACTCTAAAATTCATAAAGAATGCTACCAGAACTGAATATTCAATCCACTATAATCGAAATACAATGCCCTTTAGTTGATACTATATTTAGTGCAATCACATACAAAGACTGGTCTATCCCCTAATTCTTCCCGCCCTGAAATTCATTAAAAACTAATGCATATTATATTAACATTGATTATAACATTACTAAAAGCTGAGCATCGCAGGATTTTTAACCAATCTTAACTTTATAATGAACTCTAAAATCATTAAACAATGCTACCAGAACTGAAATTTCAATGATCTATAACAGTAATGCTAGGCCCTTTAACTGATATTACTACATTCAGCGCAATTGCATGGGTAGAGTAGCATATCCCCTAATTCTTCCTGATCTCAAATGCATCGAAAAATTATCTGAGGAGGAAATTTTAATTATATCACTACAAAAAATTATAAAATTGCATTGTTAAATAAGCATTGTGAAGATTTGATGTTCACCTGCCCCAAAACTAACAGAGATCAGCTTGCCTTCTTTATGCAAGAATTTTCTCAGACCAGTAATTGGAATCCTCTCAAGCACCTCTAACCATATCTCTTCAATTTCTTTATGGTTTTTACCAAAAATCTGCCTTTCATTCATCCTAATATTATTGGTGGCATGCGAATAAGTATGTTGAGGAGCAAAACCAGACACACTAAGTCTCCTTTTCTCTGAACTACGACCTTTTGTCATACCATCTACTGAGCTTCCAGCATGGAAATTTTCAATTCTAGCATCCATTGATACTCGTCTCGCTTCATTAGGAATTTCAACAGGATTACCGCCTATGCTAGCTGCTTCTATCCCATGTGCATTTTTTAGAGCCAAGGGACTATGGTTAAAACTATTATCAGATGAAGTAGGCAACACATATTGCTGGTCAGGAGCAAGTTGAAGCAATGCAGCTGTCAACCACGTTAGCTTGTCATTGGACATCCTCAACTGCTTCTCAGCTTCAGATAAAGTTTTCAGAGCTTGGCGAAGCTTTTCCATGTCTTCTTTGGACACTGAGACAGAAACCAGCATAATCAATTAGTGGAAGGATAATAACGAAAAACATACTCATCAATATGAAACCAGATTAAGGCTCTCCTGTCTCCAGTCTCCACTCTGACAGAAATGTAAACCGCAAGTAAGACTAGACAAAATATTTATCAGGATAGACAGTTCCGGTAACCAAAAGATATATATATATATATATATATATATATATATATATATATATATATATATATATAATATATAAAAGAGATGTTAAGAGAATGATAAGTTGAAATGGAGCAGTATTAAATATAGAGTTACTTCAGATCTGAGAACTAACATGATCATTGTCATTTCAGTTTGCAATAAATTGATAACTTGGAAAAATATCTACAAAAGAGATTTTTTACTCACATGGCTGTCTCCGGAAGAACTTCCTTCTTCGCCTTTCTTTTGTGAAATCATAGGTCCCAGCAAGTATATCAGTAATTACGGTAGCAAGTTGTGACATTAAAGCTAATGGCTCAACACCAGTTTCCATGATCACTCTCAAATTCTTCACAGTGTTAACTGTGTCTGCAGATAATGCCAAATCAAGCAGATCCACCAATTTCTCATCAGAGATAAGCCCAACCTGAAGATAGGATTTAACTTTAGAGCAATCCATGCATAGCCAATTAGAAATATTAACTGCAGTTTACAATAGAATTTAGCGTAAGCAGTGACGACAGAAACACAATAACAAATAACAACTTACCAGTTCCTGAACAAGAGGAACAGATATTCTCTGCCCAAGCAAACTAAGTTGTTCAAGGGTCATCTCAGCATCTCTCAATGATCCATCTGATCTTGACGCAATGAGTTTCATGGCATCCTTATCAATTTCTAGACCTTCTTTGGTTGCAATCCACTGCAGTGTATATATAATATCTGCATCCTTCAGCTTTGGGAAAAAGAATTTTTGGCACCTGGATATTATTATATGAGGCAAGACATCAAGACTAGAACTGACAAGCATAAAAACCACGCGCCTAGGTGCTCGATCTATGACCTTCGATATAGCATTCCAACAATCTGCTGACAGAGTATCACAGTCATCAAAAATAAACACTCTGTACTGTGATGGAAGCGGGGAAACAATCATACTGTCAAGTAGATCCATGATGCTATCAGAGTCAAAATTACTGACTGGACCAATTTCTCTTATATTTCTACTCTTGCCCATATCATGTGCTATGCAATAATTGCAAAAGCCACAAGGTTTTGGGTGTTCTGAAGAATTGCAATTCAAAGCTCTGGCAAATATGCGAGCACAGGAAGTTTTTCCAGTGCCATGGGGACCATAAAACACATATAGCAATCCAACTTTCCTTCTCATTACTGCATTTGAAAGAGCTTGTGCCACTAAATTCTGTCCAACCATATCTCTGAACGTTCGTGGCATATATTTTTGTGTTAGGCTTTGGTGTCTACTACGACGATTCCCTCTCAACTTGTGCTGGTCGCCAGATCTAGCTTCAGAAGCAAGGTCAGAATCGATATCATGCTTGAACAAATTATCACCGAAGAGACCTAGTTCCCCAGAATAATCGTGGTCCCAACAAGCATTTGCAGTGCTTCCATGAGATCCAGATGCCTCATGTAGTAAAGGTAGTACCTCTGCATCAGATTTAGTACACGAGCTTGATTGCTCGGATGCCAAAGGCATCTCAGAAATATTTCTTCCATTGGCATGTAATGTCCCTTTCTTTAACCTAGAGTCAGATAAACCACAAGAAAAACTTCTCCCAGCCATGTCAAGGATTGTTTTACCTCTATGATGAATTCTGGACCAATTCCAAGGAATGCCGCACCCATTTTTTGGAGCTCTAGTAACATTTTCATCTGCATAATCATTAAACTCCTCCGAGTGATATTTGGGGAGAGTTGTACCCTGAGCCAATGAATTGGAAGCCACAGACAATTCATTCTCAGCTCCAATATCTCTTGAAGATGTAGCAACCCGAGCTCTTCTTGTGCTTCGAAATTTACGCCTTTTTACTTTATTCATTCCCCTGCCATGACCATGTATGCTGGCCTCTGCCTCCTCAATAATCTTCTCCTGTCTTGGATACCTTCCTCGAAAATAAATGTTTGATGAAGCTAAATCATCACTATCCAATGGAACATCATTCAGCTGCTCAGAAAGGGTCTTAACTTGAACATCCTGAACATTCTTCCCCCGCTGTTTGCTCCTTCTCTCTTTAGATTCAGAATGCCTTGAAATAACATCTTCAGCCAAACTTTTTCCAGCTTGATTGAGAGGTTGCTCTTGACTAACATTCAAATAATCAGGCCTATCACTCTTCCTACCAGATGCTTCTCTCCCAACTCTCCTCCCATCGCCCATTACACTTGTGCTACCACGTTCACTAGTTGCCAGTACCCTATCATCACCCCTACTAGCCTCACCTGAAGCAGCTCTTGATATACCTAAATTCACCAAGGGTGGTGAGGTTCCAGACAATCTCCTCCCTTCCTTCCTGCGCTCAACACCTACAGACCTTCTTCCTCCCTGAACCATGGCATCATTTTCAACTCTCCTGAAATGTAAATCAGCCACAGAAGGTGAGTGCCATGATGGAGGACTCGCAGAAGGATCCCTGAGAGAGCGTGATCTTTGCAGCACAACAAGATCCCTCATGATTGACCTATCAGCCAGTATGGGGCTGTTCTTGTGCATGTGGTTCTTCAAGTGAATACAATTTGTTAAATGGATGTGGTTGCGTAGATGATCACTAATATCACCATTGGCATCTTTTAGTACCCTATTGCGGACAGCCCGAGTCATGATCAGAGTATCAACCCATATGACGGTAGAAATTCTTCTAAATTTAGGAAACAAATCAGAATATCTCTCATTTTTGCCTGTAATTGTGCCAGTGTTTCATAATTATGGCAGCAAAAAAAAAAGAAAAAAAAAAGGAAAATGCTTAATCAATTCTGAACAACCACTAATTACGTGGAAACGCCAAAACAAGGCAAGATTTCAAAATCATCAAAACGGAAACAGCGACTCTCATGGTCATTTATCCCACTAAGAACCACCAAGATTCGACCCAATTAATGAAACACCCTTAAAGAGGAATCATTAATCACCTAACTTCCCACCAGATAATCCATAAAAAAAACCCAATACATTGAATCAAACATAGTGGTAAAAGGACTGAACTTTGTGGACCAGACCAGAGTGCTGCGTTAGACACCACAAGGAACAATCTTGAGATTAGACATTGAAGCAGAAGAGAAGAAGCCAAGAACCCTTCTTCTCAAAGCTCAAGTGCAGTCAAAGTAACCAATCAATCACAGAAAGAACCAGTGTTTGGGAAAATGAGAGGGAGATAATGAAGCAGAGGAATAAAGAACATGATAAGACATTTACAAAAGGGGGAAAAGAGAAAAAAGAAGGTGTATCAAACAAAAAGCTAGAAGGCAAACACCACAATCACCTGAATCAGAAAAAGGAAGGTGACCCAGATCTCTGAGCAAGCTTCACATGCACTTCACGAGGGTCTTCTTTGGTGGCAAGAAAACGATAGTCTTAATCCAACCCTTGACAATAGTAGAGAGAGAAACAGAACTTAGAACTTAGCAGCAAGTGAAAGCAAACAAGAGAGTGAGAGTGAGAATGAGAGAGAGATGGGGGGTATGGGTTGTGAGATCCGTTGTAGTAGACAGTCTCAGACACAATTCTGGTAACATAAGACACAATGCCAATAAAGCGGTGTTGTCCATTTGCTTCTTAGCATGCATATATATATATGATTATTTTTGAGAAATATAAAATGGGTCGTTGAATATTTTTTGACTGCTTATTCATCTCAAAAGAAAATAATTATTGGGTTTTTGTGGATTGGAGGGGACCAATGAAACCCGTCCCGTTGAAATTCCACGTTGTTGTTTGTTTAGAGTTGGACATTTCTTCTCTCTCTTTTTATGTTAGAGTAGGCTTTATTTTCAATTTGAATTTCATATTGATGTCATGATTTGAATTGAAGCCATTTTAAGGCGGCATCAATATAAAGCATGATCATGTATAAAATGTCAATAAGAAATTTTTTTTACAGGAAGGTTATGTTTATAAATTAAATAATTTATCAATTCTTATACCTAAATCTTAGTTGTGTCAATTTAATCATTATAATTTATTGATAACTAATAATTAATTAGTGTGATCCAATAAAATATAATCGTTAAATTAGTAATAATCAACGGTTAAAATTTAATTATAAGAGTTTCTAAACTATTTAGTTTGTAAATATAACAATATATATATATATATATATATATATATATAGCAAAGCACGGACACGCAAGATTTTAAAAAATTTGCGTGTCGGACATGGACACGTGTCCGACACGGACACGTGTCCGACACGGACACGCTTCAACACGCGTCTGACACGCTGTCAATATTTGGGGACACGCAATCAACTCCCCGACACGTTTCGACATGCGGTCAATATTTGGGGATACGCGGTCAACTTTTGGGAGACACGCTCAGACTTTTTTTTTTTTAAATCTTAATTTTTTATTAACTAAATATAAAAGAAATAATTTATAAATTAATTTTTTTCTGTTATGAAATTTGACATTAAAAATTAACAAAGTACGAAAAATCATTTATAATCATATTTATGTTATAAAATTTAAATATTTGATTTATTATATGATTTATTATGGACTCTTATATGTATTTAATATAAATTATATTATATATGTTAAAAAAATTATTTAATATCAAAACGTGTCCCAACATATCCAAATATAACATTTTTTTAAATTAACGTGTCGGCGTGTCGTATCGTGTTGTGTCCCGTGTCCGTGCAGTGTCCGTGCAACATAGTATATATATATATATGGGTCAGAATCATTTTACACCAGTATAAGTTACACTCTTAATCTTGTCCATTGATTCCATTTATATTCAAGGGCTCAAATTTTTGAATAATGTGAGCCATTAGATACAAATGGATCAATGGTCAAGATTGAGTGTAAGACTTCTAATACCGGTATAAGAATATTCTGCCCCTATATATATATATATATATATATATATATATATATATATATATATATATATATATATATATATATATCGGTTACAAAGTAGTGCCGAAGAAAATATTATATGATATTTCTACATTACGTTTGCACCAAGTTCGGGTATAAATCATTTTAATTACAATAAAATTATGGGGTAAGTATCAGTGGCATATGAGAACAAATATATATCGGTTACAAAGTAATGCCGAAGAAAATATTATATGATATTTCTACATTACGTTTGCACCAAGTTCTGGTATAAATCATTTTAATTACAATAAAATTATGGGGTAAGTATCAGTGGCACATGAGAACAAATTTTTTGATGAGATTCTAACATCACAGTTTGTAAAATAGAGGGAGTAAAATACTTCGTACTCTCTAAGCTATTTTTCTCAAAATGTCTAAATATGATCATAAATAGTGATTATACATCTGTACCAAAGAAAAAAAACGTCATAAATCAAAAAAAATTATTGATTGATTTTCAATGTCCCCAGTTGTATGCCTTTAATTCCAAGAACGGCCTAATAATGTGCGGAAACACAACATATCAATATCATAATATGATTTGGCTTTAGTTAGTTGCTGTTTTTTTTCTTCTATTTGGCCAATTTCCATGGACAAATTATTTGGTAGGTGGCTGCTCAACACTACAAGTTTGCATTAATGGCATTTTGATGCCTACCTGTAGCGAAAATATAGGTTTGAATAGCATGTCCTGATAAAAAAAATTAATTGGTCTCAAGTTCGAATCCTGAAATAAAAAAAAGGATTTGGGAGAGCCGCCCTCTGAAAGAGTGTGACGATATTCGATGGGGATTAGTTTTCGATTACGTTCCTTTGAATTTATTTTAAAAAAAAAAGATTTAGTTTTTTTTTTTATATAAGAAATTGCAGCGTCTCCTGACTCCTTGTACCGTTATATGCATTGGATACTTCATCTGCACATGTCATTTTGTCCTATTTTAACCCCTCTAATATTAAATATACACGAAATCATATAGAGAGAGTCCTTTTTTCAATTCTTTCTCTTATTTTGGATAACCGAAACATACAAGTTTCCACATGTGATAATTCTTGAAGCTTCATTGTCGCCTAGTTCATCAAGAAGAAAGTTTGACCGTGATTAAGGAAACATATTAATGACTGAATTAAGTGTTTTATTATACAAATTAAAATCCATTTTTTTGGGTCCTAAAAGGGTTGAGAAAGCAAATGATCCGATCAAGACCCCTTTTTTTTTTTTCTTAAAACATTTTTAAACAATAATGGCCCAACAGATTCATTTGAGAAAAGGAGAGAAATGGAATAATACGAGGAAAAGCAATTGAAGAATAAAAAAAGAGTATCTGAGTGGCCACGAAAACTCATATATAGACCACTTGTCAACGTCCCCATCCATCACTTGACATTCAACGAACTTATCATCGTGGCTGATGTTTCAGAAGGAGCATGAATTACTCTTAATCTCTGCTTGTCATCATCCTGAAAGAAAAAAGAAAAAAAAAAGTTAATTGGTCAATTATCAGTTATTTTTGTGTGAGTTAATTCTAAAGATATTAATGAATACGAAGAGTTTTATCCAAAAAAAAAAATGAATACGAAGAGTTTTGCGGCTTATAATTTTATTTTAATCAATCGTATTAGTAGGGTAATCAATAAATTAATAGAAAATATATTATAATTTGTACGAAAGTTATATCCTGTCCTTGTTTAATTTACGGACTTCTATGTTAAGTGATGGCGATATTCAACATTTTAAGAATTAAGACTACACATTTATTGACATTGGGACCATTTTATGAATCTTTAAAAGTTTAAAGCAGTACATTTGTCTACTCTTAAAATTAAACTTAGTTGACAATATACTATAACCCTGATTTCTGTCTAACCATAATTGACCTCTTAACCAAAATCCGAAGGGAAAATACTTATTTGTCTTAATGTGCCAGATTTTCTGAGTACAAGAGTTCGAAATTTATCAAAAGTACCTTATAATTAGGATTAAATTGATAATTGAGCCAGAATTACATTAAAAAAATATTACTGTGATCTTAAACATAAAAAGGTTTCTTTGTAAATTTCTTCCGCTTTGCATTTAATAATTATAAATATGTTCTTATTTTTTATTTTTTTTTGGTGAAAAAATATGTTGTTATTGAAACACTAATAAAGTATGTATTTTTATTATTTCAGATTAAAAAAATTAAAATATTAAATTTTTACAAATTAATAAATTATTATTATATCATGCTACTTGTATTTTATAAAAGTTTAAATCGTTATTTGTCCATGAAAAATGAGCTACATTTCCCTTTATCCTTTTAAATTATAACCAATATCTTAAATGATTCTAAAATAATTAATTATTTATTACATACGATAAAATATTACCCGGTTGTATAACTTTCATTTTATGAATTTGAAAAGTAAACTGTATTTTATATTAAATAAATTTTTAACTTATTTTAATTATTAAATTTAAAAAACAAAATTGTTATATTACAACCCAAATAAAAAAAAAATCTCATATAATTTCAGCATTTTCTCCAAACCAAATACTTAATAAGTAATTAAGTATCACCCGCAATATTTGAAAAACTGTGTTGAGATATATAGTCCCACATTAGTTGTATGGGCAACTAATGTTGAGTTTATAAGGTCTTAGGTACTCTTACCATTTGAGCTAGCTTTTGGGTGGTGTATCCCAAGGTTATTTGACATGGTATCAGAGCCTGGGTGTCCCCCACTTTCTTTTGTGGACTTTCTTAGCACAGGTAGGCTAGGCCTGTTACATTATCCACTCTTCAAGCCCAATGGGTTCTCGCGTAAGGAGGCGTGTTGAGATATATAGTCACACATTGGTCGGATGGACAACTAATGTGGCCTTTATAAGACGTGGCGTATTCTCACCCTTTGAGTTAACTTTTGGGATGGTGTATCCCAAGATACTTTACAAACTGTTTCTTAGTTTAATGCACACATCAAACAATCCAACTGTAGGACTCAAAAAGTTTGATCATAATGAAAACTCAATACATGAAATTTGTACCTTTTTTTTTTAAATTAAATTTGTAAACTCTCATATACATAAGACCCATCAAATATATTTTTGTGAGGTTGAAGACATTATATGTTCTAGCTACACGAATTAATAATGCTCTTAATTAGTCAATGTTGTCTCTAATTTCATTTTTGGTGGACTTTATACCGTGCGTTATATAGGACTTTATAGTGTCAAATTTGTAGCAATGACAGGTGTGTCAAATCGTCTAACTAATTTTTGTTGGAACGAGTGTAATAATATTTAAATATTATCTGAACAAAAATGACATACCAAAATCACCAATAAATCTTTAGTGCTACTGCTGCATCTAGATTCAATATATCCTATCAATGAGAACATTACACATTAGAGGAGAAAAAAAAATTGACTGACATATCATGTTTTTATTGATGAAATGTACTGAATTTTTGGTACAACAATAATACTAAAGATTCATTCCAAAATCACATAGTACTTTCTCATTTACGTGTGTTGTGCCACATGTGTGCCCAAGTGGAAGATATCACCATATGAGAAATCATAAAGGCTCCAAATTTCTATGCATGAAGGAATGGATGTGACTGAACTTTGATCTAACATAGTTCTCTTCAGATGTTCAAACTGTTTAATGGAAATATGTTATGTTATGGACCACATTCCTGAATCTCTGTCTGAGCAAACCCACATGACTTTTAATGTCTGCTGTACCCTTACCAATTCAACAGAGAGTATTAAGTGCAATCTTTAGAGAGAATAATGCTTCCAATAGTTTGGAAGATTGTCTTTAAGTAATCTTCTTTAATCTTTTGCTAGAAAAATGGACTGATGTATTACACGGGTCATTATCGGTGGTCCACTTGAAAGTGGTAGTGCAGTTGGTGACATCTCTTTAGTCTTCACAAATAAATATAATGATACGATACAGCGGAAAGTTAGGAAATGGAGGAAGTTACTATTACAATTTTACAATTTTATAATTTTTTTTAATCAAAATGATTTTATCAAAATTCCAAATATTTTTACAATTTTTTTTACGTTAAAATTTTATATTTTATGATTTTTTATTCTGCTTCCGATTTTAGTTAAAATTCTAATTTTAACTACCATGACTATGTCAATGAAACAACAATTTTTTTAGAGAAAAACATTTCTCTATATTTTATTTATTTATTTTATATTAATTGATTTACTTTTAAATAGTTATAATTTTCATTTTCTCTCTTTTTCTTTATTATCATTGTTACATCTTTATACGGTTATGATCTAGTAGCTAGAGATAAAATTATCTCAATCAACTTAAGAAACGATAAGCGTATTTTTTATGGATTTCTAAAAACAGATGTTAGTGACATATATGGGACCACTTAAATTTAATCCACACTTAAAAAATTTAGTTTTTGAAAATAAAACAAAACACCGATCTTTAAATACTAGTTAATGAATTGAATTTGTTTTTTAAAAATCAGAACAAAATATATTTTTACTTCTTCTCTACTTTTTTATTTTTTCCCTCTATTTTCTTCACTTATTTAGTGCTTCTTTTTTTATTATTACTTTATTTCTTTAGTTTTTTATTTTTTATATAGTTTTCTCTCTTATTTTATTGTTTACAGTTTTTTTTTTAAATTATAATATCATTTAAATTTTAAATTTTTATCCCTTTATAAATTGTTTATATTGTTTTTTTAAATATATATATATATATATATATTTTTTTTATTTTCCTCAATAATTTCATACTTTTCGTTTGGGTTCATATTTGGTTTCTTTAAAAACCAATTCAGAACTGATTTTGAACCAAACTTGTACTATTCATTTGGATTTTGAACTGGTTTTAAAAATCAGTTCACAACTATTTTGAACCAGTTCCAAGAGTGTGCAAAAGAATCAAAAGACCTGAACTACACTACACTTAAAAAAATTAGTTTTTAAAAATCAGTTCATGAATTGAACTTGTTTATAAAAAACCAACTAGTTTATTTATTGAAATGGGTTTTTTTTTCCTCTTCTTTTCTTTCATTTCTTACTTTTGTCTCTATTGTTGTCTCTTATTTATTTAATGTTTTATTATTTTTATTATGTTATTTCTTTTTTTATTCTTACATTTCTTTTCTTTTCCTTCCTGTATATTTTTTTCTCTTATTTTTCTTTATTTTTCCTTTTAATTCTTTATTTTTTTTAGTTTCCCAACTAGTTCATCCTTTGGACTATATCTGGTTGGAGCACTTGTTGGACCCTATTAATAGGGGAAGCTCTCTCAATTCTTTTTTTATTCTCAGGACTCGAACTCGAGACCTTTAGTTAATGGGTAAGATGCCTTTATCGTTTTTTAAATTATAGTGTCATCTATATTTTTAATTTTTTTCCTTTTTTCCCTCAATCTTTTCATATTTTCATTTGGGTTCAAAACTTATTTTTAAAACCAATTTAGAACTAGTTATTCATAATCAATTCTAAACTAGTTAAAAAAAATTCGATTCATTTCTCTGAACTGAATTGGTTTTGCATTTCAGTTCTCTACACTGAATTATTTATTCTAATTGAGTTCAGTTCAATAAAGAAAATCTAACTGAACTGAACTGTGTACATCTTTAAACTTGGTAGGATGAAAGCAACTCTTTGGGTTCAAAACTCGAAACTATTCCAAGTTTACATTTATAGAGTTACACCCAAATCTCAAACATCTGGAAGTCATTTCCACAAAAGTGTAATGGGGATTGGAAATGGATCCTGTCATGTGTAATTTAACATGATCATGTTATCTGTGAGGATCTCAATCATTAATAATTAAATCAATGTGATGATTGTGTAACTTTCTATCCTTATATTTTTTCTCTCCTCCCTTATCACTATTAATTCACTCATGTATGATTATGATTGCCCCACATGACATGATCATATTAATTAGCACATGAAAAGATCCATTCCCACGAGGATTACCCTAAGCAAAAGAGTAATATTACGCCGGTAGGAGTAGGCTAGTGGTTAGGAGATTGGGAAGTAGGTAATAGATATTGTGTTCAATTCCCAATGTATTAAAAGAAATTAATATTACAATATCTAAAAATAGATGCATAAGTCTCAATCAAGTTTTTTATATTTTATTTTGCTAAGTATCAAAATTGTACAGAATATTTAATTAAGAAAATTACGGTTGGTCAATTTTAATTTTTATGTCCTTTATGACTGTCCTTTATGACTGTCTTTGTTTAGCCAAGTTTTTACAAAATTATGAGGGGTATTTTAGATAATTTTATTTTTGAATAAAGTCTAATTTCAATAAAAAGGGATATTGTAATTGATAATGTCAATAAATTATTAGATCGAGTAGTTTTCACAGCTAAAATTATAACTATTAGTTAGAGTGCAACTTTTTTTTTACTCATCCTTATCCACCAAGTTAAAATGCAAAGTGTTGTAAGAGTAACAAATTAAGGGGATAAATTACATTTAATTAATCTAATGGATGCATGATTCGATTCAATTTAATCACCTTTCATCTATCTTATCACACTTATGACTTTAAATTAAATTTGAACTTGTGACACTAATTTTCTAAGAAAAAATGTGACATTAAAGATGCCAAAAAAATCGTGACATTAAAGATACCTAACACGCAGCATATTCATCCGGACTAACACTGACACGATACAAATTTTATTCATGTCAAAATCTTCAATACTAACATGATACAAATTTTTTCGGATTGACATGACACGATAACACGCAAAATAGGGGTTAAAACGGTAGTGACAAAAAAATATTTATTAAATGGATCGATATTAAAAAATTAAAAATAAAATAATTTTAAAAAAATTCGACACGAAAACGAATATATCAACACGAACATGACATAATTTTTTTTGCGGATGAACTCAAATACGAATTTTGTGTCGCGGGTCGACGTGCGTGTCAAAATCTATATTGACACTCGTAGTTTGAAATGTGGAAACAATAATCCACACATGGTATAATTATTGACAAGAGAACATATTCCGAACAATGACCAAAATCAAGCTAGGCACTCGGGACTCAATACCATTATCCAGTGTCCATGCTAACGACGTAGACTCCACTTTCGAAAGCCTATTGTTAAAATTTGTACAGGGTGCAGAGGAAACATAAAATCGTGCGGTGGCGACCCGGACAACATGAGAAGGAACATTGTGTGGAAAACTATGATATTCGTGAGTAATTAATGGTTATAAATAATATGGAGTGTATTTGAAAATGGTAAGAGTGAGGATAGACTAACAAATAATAATAATTCAGTTAACGATAGAAAATTAAATAGGTAGGATAAAATTATGTATTTAATCCTCTCCAATATTATTTTTAAACAGAATTTAGAGTCTTAATTTCTGAAACTGCCTAAAAATGAAGTAGTAGCTATGAACCAATTGAAATATTAAAAAAAAAAATGAGGATAAAGATGAAGTCGGTGACAACTTGTATTGTGTAAACCAGAAAGTAGTTGGAAAGAGGGCATGAAGTGTATGTTGCTTTGAACTTTTTTCATAGTCGGTGTGTGGTTGAACTTTTTTCACTCATGCTGTGAGATTCGTAGGTTCTATATTAATTACCAATGTTCACAAATACAAATTACTAGACGATGTCAGAAGATCAATGTACCCACTTGCCGTAACGTGAGTCTCAATCGTCATGTACAAGGGCATCAAAACTAAGCATGAATTCAAGAAAAATAAAAGTGATCGATTTGATTATATTACAGAAATGTTACGTTTTTAAGAATTGTTTATAATTATATTTCTAATTTCCAATCTGATTTAATAGAGTTTGAATTATGCATACACGTCTAAGTAAGAGGACAATTAATTATAAGGGATCGTCTCAAGTATTTTTTATTTTTATTTTTTGGATGGAGGGTTAAAGACGACTTTTTATTATACATTAACGACATAAAGGTAATTTTAATTTATACTTTCTTGTAAACCATTCAAATCTTTTACCACTAACCTAATCCTAATTGCTTTTAAATTTTTATGAAAATAGATGTTTCTTAGATTCTCATGCAAGAAGATGAAATCATTACCCGTATCGCAACAAGTATCTTCATTTGACTACTGCTTCAACTTTATAATGGCCAATTCATCAAATCGTTTTATTAACTCATTGAAAGTTACTTTAGGAAACTTGATGAAATGAGGTGCTTGATTAAACAATGAAATCCCCATTATAATAAACTACACCTTTCCTCTGGTAGAAACGACAAATTAAAGATGATTAGCACGCCTTTTATAACTAATAAATAACGGTTCTTATAAAGAGGCCAAGACCTAGAAAATAAGTAGATGACATTTAGGTACCATTCATGTGTGATTTTATTGAACTGTCTTTTAGACTAGACCTATAGAAAGATGCATATATTAAGGTCTAGATAGCATTGATGCACCATATGTGTGATTAATTATAATTTAAATTTTCATATTGTAAGGGCTAGCTATTGAAGCAAACATAAAAGATCTAGCTAGCTTCGAAATTTGGCTGACATTGTCTTTAGTTGATGATTAATTAAACTTTAGCTTTGGTAGGGAATATGAGGGACCCCATTTAATTTAAATGGATGGTGGAGAGAATCATTTAGAGTCATTGGGAAAGACCCTTCGTGTCTAGTTCCGGAGAAACATTAATATAGTTATTGTTCCGATATGTGTAATCGCATATCTTTAAAAAGGATTTAGAGTGATGCAATCTATAAACTCTAGTCTTAGGAAAAGCAGATCTCTGAACTTGGTTTTAACATAGGAGTTTAATCAGAAGTAGGTAGTTGCTCCCACTCATGCACCATCACCTTTGCGGCGGGGAGTTTGGAGTGGTTGCCGGTTATTTGAATTGGAGTGGAATCTTAAACCCACTCGATCGCCTACTATTAGATAGAGAACTAGGCCACTAGAAGATGCTGCAACAAAGTACACTATGCTCACTTTTTCTTGATACAATACAAATAATCCTCTCTCTGGACAAACTTAAAAAAAAATAAAAAAAAAACTTTTTGTGTATTTTTTTTAGAGGAGTGATATATATAAAACATTTTCTCGTTTTTCAAAAACTTTTTAACATTCTCTCCTTTTGATTCAATGGTGATTTTTTTTTTTTTGGTAATAAGAAAAAGATTTTCTTTTAAAAATCAGAGAATTTTTTTAGTTTGAATTAGTATTTAAAAAATATTTAACAGTATTTTGATATCTTTTAGGTCATAAATCTTGACTTATAAAAGAAGCATTATTTTAACTTTAAAAAAAACATTGCATCCAAATAGATATATAAAATGTAAACACTATTATTTTGGAAAAAAGCAAATTTTTGGAGAAAAAAGTCCATGAGCATAAAATTATAAAAACTCATATGAGAGGTTGATTGACTATTTTGTCACTGTTTAAATGTTTTTTTTACCATTGTGCATTTCTTTTTAAATTATATATCAATCTATCTCTCTTTTTAAATTATATATCAATTTTATCTCTCTTTGATTAAAGTTTGACCAACACTTATTTAAATAAATGAGTTGTTTACCCGAGTAAATATTTTATCAAAAACTAAGATTTGGTCAAAAAGAGACAAATTAATATATAATTCGAGAAGAAACAGAAATTGATATATAATTTGGAAAAAAATAACAAAGTGATTAATTTTTTTTTTTAATAAGAGCAAAATAATCAATCGATCTGTCCAAATGAGAAGAATAATGCAATTAGCAAAACTCAACTATTTTGGTTTAGGGTTTAGCAAAACACAATTAAATGGTAAAACAATAACATTTTTTATTTTGGTTACATATTTTGTCTACGATCCGATGAATGGTAAATATAAAGTGGCCTGGTTGGATTATAAACATCGTTTTTAAAGAAAGTGCAGGTCTGGTTAGAAGTTGGAACCATTGCATAAATTGCCTTTTTCTTTTGCTATGTTGTTTGTATGCAAGTTGTTTGGTTTTTTTCATTTAAGTTTACGTGTTTGGTTTAGTTGGATGAAAATTGAATGCAAGTTAGCCTTTTCCTTTCCTTTATTTCCTTATTTGGATCGGAGAATGGGGGATTTTGGGGGAGACCAAACTCAGGTGCAGATTTTCAAAGGCATGATGAACCACTAACACATGAGCCTCGTCCATAGAAGCAACCAAACTTAAGAGTTCATTTTGCTAAAAAAAAAAGGAATAACAAAGAAAAATGTTAATATTTTGTTTGTTTTTAAAATTGTACAAAAAGAAACTAAAGAAAAAGTAAGCAACTCTGTATTTTTTTTACCTGCAAAATTTTGTATACATAATGAAAAGAAAATAAATGTCAATAACTTCCATTCCTTATATATTTTTTAGTTCTATCATGCGCATTTTAAATATAAAGAGTAATATAGTAAATTTTGTATTATTTTATCCAATACTTATATGTATTAAACGATAAATAGTAAAAAAAAAATAGTAATATACATTACTAATTACAAAATTAATTATATAAAAAATTGTCCAATAAATCAACTACTCTGTGCTGTTCTGTTTATACAGTTTCCCAAATATATTAAAGACACCTAATTCTTTTACCAAAAAAAAAAAAAGACACCTAATTCTAACACAAACAACTATGTAATGATCAAGAATATGATTCCACAGGCCCAAATTACACAGGCTCATAGTTATGCAGCCGGATAAGCCCAAAAAGTAGTTGAGGCGAAGAATGAATACAGTAGAAAAAAAAATATTTGCATAAATCTGCCAGTTTATATTGGGTGCAATACGGCCATTAATTATTAATATATAATTAATTAATGATTATTATTAATAAGTAATGATTTGTTAATGGAAATAACGTTTCTCCTGCAATTCATTTTGGTGATTTGGAAAAAAATATAGGGAATTTTAATAAAAGTACATAATACAAAAGGAAAGTAAATTACTAAAATGTCCAGTATTTTTTCTTTTCAAATCCCCAAATCAACGTCATTTTGGGTTATTAAAAATAACTTCATCTTATATTGCGGGAAGAATATTTTTTCCTTTGTTAATATTTGCAAAATTTTCATCTTCAAATTATAATTAGTCTCACATCTTTCTTCGTGCCTATACTATGATTTTACCACAAACTCTGAACGTGAAATAATATATTTTACGAAAACATGCATACACCTAGCATTGTCCTTACTCATGTGAAAAGGTCAAATGAAATTGGACAATAATCTTTTTGACACAATTTCCAATAAGAATCACTTGAATGTCATGGATCTAGAATTTTTTTTCCAAATCGCCATGTCACCAAAGTCACTGGGTACTATAGTATCTTTTGTTTGACCACGTGGCATGTTTATTGGGGCCATAAAGGTCATTGGATAGTGTAGAGACTTTCGTGATCAAAGTGGCATGCTTTTTGTTCAGCTTTTATAAATAAGTGACAGAGAGAAGACTGAAGTCGCGCTAGATAGTGTAAAGACTATAGTACAACGTGAGAAAGTAAATTAATGGGAAAAGTACAATATATAGAGATCAATATACTTCTAATGTATACTTGGGAAAGTAAACTAATTAGAAGAAAAAAAAATTAATGGGACTTTTTTTATTTTTCTATTAACTCTAACTTCTCTCAATTAAATTATTAGATTCTTAGCCATAATATTAGTAGTGGTACCTCGGGCAGAGACATCAACTTAATACAACACTTGTATCCATTTAGGAAAAAACGTTGTACATTGTTTTTTATTCTAAAACTATAACTTCTCTCCATTAAATTATTAGATTCTTAGCTATAATATTAGTAGTAGTACCTCAAGTAAAGACGTCAACTCAATACAACACTTGTATCCATTTAGGATTTTATAAACTCTAACTTTTCTCCATTAAATTATTAGATTCTTAGCTATAATATTAGTAGTAGTACCTCAACTAGAGACATCAACTTAATACAACACTTGTATCCATTCAGGAAAAGACATTGTACTTTGTTTATTATTCTACAAACTCTAACTTCTCTCCATTAAATTATCATATTCTTAATAGTAGTACCTCACACAGAGACATCAAATTAATACAACACTTGTACCCATTCAGGATTCTATGACCTCTAAGTCCTCTCCATTAAATTATTAGATTATTAGCTATAATATCAGCAGTAGTACACCAAGTAGAGACGTTAACTTAATACAACACTTGTATCCATTTAGGAAAAGACGTTATACTTTTCTCATTTGTTTTTGAAAGTCCTAATAAATTATTTTTTCCCATTAGTTTACTTTCCCAGATATACAATAGAAGTATATTGCAATGTAATTAAACCTGGACTAACCCGACCAGGTCGACCCTGGTTCTGGTGACCCGGTGGGGTGATCAGTCGGAGTCACCATTTCGGTTGGGTATTCAGTCATCCCCTGAAGACTCGTTTGACCCGCCCAATTTTTTTTTTGGGTCCTAGTGACCTGCTAGGTCTGGTGAGTCGGATTAAAAAATAAAAAAATCACACAGGTCATGAAATCCCTAAAACAACAACAACTAGGGAGAATGAGATCCTCGTTTCCAGGCTCTCAGCGAAATCGCTAAAATCTAAATAATGCAGAATCGGTCCTAGTCCTTGATTGATTCCACATATCATTGTCGCCGTCGCCGTAGGTAGTTCTTTGCCCTCGTCGTTCGTCACTTCCAGGTTTGTCTTTCATGTCTCCTTGTTTCCCTTTCACGGTTTACCCCTGCTTTGTAGATAAATGTGTTAATATTTGGTGATGGTATGATAGGAGTGTTCATTTGGTGATAGGTGAGTGCGTTTATTTGTCTTAATTTGGGTGTGTTGCGTTTAGTTGAGATCTATTTCACCATTTAAATTTGCATTCGAATCGGGAATGTAAGTGTGAGTCATGATCTAAAAGATCCTGCACATTTTGTTTGTTTAATAACACTGATAAGCGTGCTTAATGCTTACTGCTTACTGCCTATTCAAGGCAGTCTTAAAATCCTGCACTTTTTGAGTAAGACACGCGCTTTGCTTGTGATCATTTGTTGGCAATTGAGTATGTTTTTAATTACTAACATTAATATATGTCAATCACATTACTGGAATATATTTGTTATTTTTAATTTATCTGCCAAATGCCTTTATTTATTATTTCTTCCACTATTGTATTGCCATGAAACTAACATAACATTTTGTTAATTTGATTTAGAGTTTTTTTAGCCTAAATTACTAAGTTGTCGTGAAGATGTCTTCCACTGAACCCGAAAGAACACCATCATCACAAGATGTATAATCTCAAAATTCATCTTAACCGCATCATAGGGGAAAGTTGATCTAAGTTGGGTTCAATGTAAACAAGTTATGAAGCAAGGGAAAGCTGTTTTAATGTGTCTCTATTGTAATAAGATTATTAGGGGAGGTGGGATAAATCAGTTGAAGTTTCATTTGGCTGTAGAAAAAGGGCAAGTTGAACCTTGTAAGAAAGTTCTAGTTGAGATTCATTCTCTGATAAGCAAAATATTGATAAAACAAGAAAAAGAAAAGAAAAGTTCAAGAGTAAGATCAAGAAAGTGAAGAATATGTTGATGATTTGAGAATATAAGGTGATCAAGTCAATAAATTGCAAATTTATCAAGGAAATCACCTCTTATTTTTGAAAAAGGGAAGAATATCAATACATTAGGTTATTATTTTATTCCAAGAACAACACCAAGAGCTCAACCGACCTTAAAAAGTATGTTACAAAGCAAATAAATGATTCAAAAAGTTCACCTTGCTATATCAAAATGGATGATTCAAGCGCATCTCCCATTTAATGCAGCCAACTCACCTTATTTTCAGGCAATGTTTAATGTTGTATGTAGCTTAGGTGTAGTATTAAAGCCCCAACATTTCACATGCTACGTGGTGAATTGCTAAATAGCCAAGTTGATAAGGTGAAGAAACTTCTTAAGAGCTATAGAGTTGTTTGGAAGCACACCAGACTCACTATTATGGCAGATGGGTGGACTGATTGTTGTAGGCGCACTCTTATTAATTTTCTGGTATATTGCCTAGAAGGAACATTTTATGTGAAATCTGTTGATACTTCTGATACATTCAAAATTGTAGAATTTATTATACCAGGTTTTTAAAGAAATTATTCTGTTTGTTGGGCTAGAAAATGTTCAAATTGTGACTGATAATGCTGGTAACTATGTTGCTGCTGGGAGGTTATTAGAGGTTGAGTTTCCTAAGATATTTTGGTCTCTTTGTGCTGCTCATTGTGTTAATCTAGTGTTATAGGACATTAGCAAGTTAGATGAAGTGTTTGAAACTATGGAACATGCTGCAAAAATCACCAATATGTTTATAACCATTGTCATCCGTTGTATTTGATGAGAAAATGTACTAGTGGAAAAGAAATACTTCGTCACTCCAACTTGTTTTGCCACAAATTTCATTACTTTTCAAAGCATATTGACTAAAAAAGTTGCATTAAAAGAAATGGTAACATCAAGAGATTGGACAAGTTCAGCTTATTCCAAGGATGTCAAGGCAAAAAGATTTGTGCAACAAGTGTTAGAATCTAAATTTTGAAAATAATGTGCTAATATCGTAAAACTTAATGAGCCATTTGTATGTGTATTACATATTGTTAATAATGAATATAAGCATGCCATAAGTTTTTTTATAGGCTATAATTAAAGCTAGAGATGAGATTAAGAGGAAGTTTCAAAGAAATAAGAAAGTGGAGCTATATTTGAAAATCTTAGTTACTCGTTGGGATTCACAACTTCGTAAAAATCTACATGCTGCAGCTTATTGGTTAAATCCAGGATGTCATTTCAATGTAGATGAATTTGAAATATATGAGTTCACGACATCTAGCCTTTTAGATGTCACTAAGAGGTATGCTTATGGGGATTCTGAATTGCAATTTAAATTGACAAATGAGATGAGGATATTCAAAACTTCTCAATCTAATTTTATAAGACAATCAGCTTTACGTGAACGAAATATAGTGATGCCAAGTAAAATTATTAACTTATCATTGTTGAATGAGTATGAATTTATGAATACAAATTTATTTTATTACATTCCAGATAAATAGTGGGAATGTTATGGCTTTGGTGCACCGTACTTGAGAAAATTAGTGATTTATTTCCTAAGCCGAACTTGTAGTGCCTCAGGCTGAGAGTGAAATTGGAGTATATTTGAGCATATTCATTCAAAAAAGAGAAATGGGTTACAACATAAAAAGCTCAATGATCTTCTCTATGTCTGTTGCAACTTGAATCTGCAAACAAGGTATTATTATGTTCGATCATTGTTTACTTTCTTTTATTATATTATACATATAAATATGTGCAAGCATTTCTCTAATGTTGTAATTTCTAAAATTTAAGTATCAACCGAAGCGCCAAAATTATGACCCAATTGATTAGGCAATGATTGAGGAGCATTCTGATTGGATTTTAGAGATGTCACCGGCATTATTAAGTGATGAAGAAGAGGAAGTTTTGTGTTAAAACATAGACACGAATGTCGTTCAACTAGTTGCAATTGATATTAGTATGCTTTTGTACAACATAATAATTAGAATTTCATTGTTCAGTTTGATTTTGATCACTGAATATTTATCAGTAACTTGAAAATTCAGTTTTCATAGATCAATAAAATTTCGATGAGGATGAGGATAATGATGTAGATGCACATAGCATGGAAATTACAAACTATAATGAAAGCAATGTTGGTTAAGGTTTAGATAAATCTGGGGGAGAAAAAAGGCCTGAATTTGACATAACTTTGACTGTATGGGCACAATTATAGCGTGTATTTTTATTTATTTGTGCTTATTTTGTGTTATTTATTGAATAATTATGAACTTGTAAAAGTGCGATTGAGTGAATTTTTAGCTTATTTAGTGAACATTGTATAACTCATTTTAGATATGGAGAATATATTTATATTTATATGTTCATATATTTACGGATCCACCGGTCCGACAGTGACCTAGTACCCCCGATCGGGTCGATGCACGAGTCGAGTTTAATAACCCTAGGGTCTCAACATGTTCTACTTTTCCTATTAGTTTACTTTCCCACGTTGTACTATAGTCTCTACACTATCCAACAACTTCAGTTCCCTCTCTACCATGTGTAAGAAAAGTTGCGCAAAAAGCCTGTAACTTTGACCACAAAAGTCTCTACACTATCTAGCGACTTTTGTTGCCCCAATAAGCACGCCACGTTGCCAAATAAAAGATGCTACAGTAACTAGCGACTTTGGTGACAAGATATTTTGGAAAAAAAAATTGGGTACATGGTATTTAGGTGATTTTTATTAGAAAGTGTGGCAAAAAAGTCAATGTCTTGTGTGTTGTTTGGTTGGTCCTTTTAGAGGAAAATTTCTTTTGTGCTACGGATGCTATGAGTTTTCGATGTATCTTCTACTTATATTATGACATTTATCTTACTTTTATCAAATTATTACTAAATAATTTATTTTAAAATAAAGTGAGAGAGTGATTTGACAAAAAATTAGACACGTGTCATATTATGAGTGGAAGACACATAATAAAACTTAATGCATCCGGAACACTAAAAATATTATTCTTTTAGAGGACTCCGGTGGAGGTGTGCACCTATGGGAAGTAAATCTACGGTGCAATAGGAGTATATATATCCTTTCCAAAATGGGAAAAAATAAGAATTTAAAAAGAAATAATCACAAACATAAAGTAGTGTAAATATTTTTTTTATATTTAATAAAGAGTTCGTAGTGCTGAAAATATTTTCACTTATGTGAAGGGCACTAGCGTGTTTGGCATGATGCATGAAGCAGGTATTAAGGCTTCTTGTGATGAGAGCAGCAAGGTTCTGTGTAAATTCGTACCCCGGGCCATGCCTCCATTCGGTGCTGCTGATGTTCTCAGTTCCACTACTTAAATTTAGGCTTTATTTTGTCATCATCTGATCGATTAGACAATACGATACAATTTTTTCAATGCCACCGTAGATGAAGCCTAGAAAGTAGAGACACAATTATAGTTAAATAGAAAATAAAATAGTATCGTAGAAAATTGCATACAATAATGCTCATTGCATATTCAGGTTGTTCATTACTTGATTCTAAGAATAATCAATCATCTAACGACTATTACAGATAAATAAATTTTTTTTTTTCAAAATTAGATTGAATGTGTATTATTTTTATTTTATTATTAAAAAATAATATCAGAATGATATAATTTTTTTATATGTAAATGTCTAATTTTTTCAACGAGAGGGACAAGGGCCTATCAAAGGGTCATAAGAAGAATACTCAATCACGAGTTATGACTATATGGATCCCTCCTTCTCTTTATATACTAAAAAAATAATGTCATTCATGCTGTGGCCGATTCCAACTTCGTTTCACCTTGTGACTTCTCGAGGCTTGAGTAATGGAATATGTCTCCCCTCGAGCTTTCAACTTTGTATACAAACACAATTTTTTTAAGAGCTAGATCCATCCAACTTTAATTCAAAGACCGCAAGTTCATTTTTTATTAAAATCTGTGGATGCCACCACTAGGACCACAATCTATTATAGCACAAATTCTGTTGCAAGTCTCGTATTGGTTATATGAGAAATTAATGTAACATTTATAAGATTTTAGGCTCCTCACTTTTTAAGTTAGTTTTTGAGGTAGTGAGGTTAAGGTTCCTAATAATTGATGTTTACATTGAGAGTTGAGATAATGAAAATGACTATTTATAAACTGGATTAAAGTACAATACCTCCTAAAAAGGTATTATATTGAACACTGGTAGATGAGTAAAATCGTCAAAAGAAAAAAGGACCACTATCTCGACCCTCTCAAAGTCCCTAGTTGTTACGAATTTTGAAATCATCAGTTCAAAAGTTAGATCAAAAAATAAGTATAGCTAAGATTTTATAAACCTCATGAGACTCATAACAAACTCCAATTGAGATATTTCTTGTAAATAATTTATTTTGATTATGTATGCCTCCATTAAGCTCCATATAGTTGAGACATTTGAAGAGAATCTTAGCATACAAAAGCATATGGCGAGACAAATTAATTTTTAACAGTAATACGGAAAATTAAGGATTTGACCGAATCTAAAAATTTGGTATTTATATCCGAACAATGAGCAAGCAATGGTATAACTGCAAATATTCAAGGGAAATATAAGTATTATGTAATAGCAAAAATCTCTACTTTCTTATTGACTCAATATAGAATGGGACCCAATTTAATTTTTTTTTTACTTTTTTCCTATACAATGGGGCCATAGTGTTTTTATATCTGTAACATGACACAAATCATATCATGTTACATCGTCACAAACGATTATCCCAATATTCAAATGTAATTCTTCACTTCCTTTTCTCCACCTAAGCACATACATTTTAGAAAACTTATATGAAATGTGGAAATCGGTCCCCAAAAGTCAAAAAAGTAAACCTTGCATTCCTGAAGCTCAAGCCCGAGGATCAATTAATTATTTCCATTTTTTTTTTTACATCAATACATGTCCAACCTTAGAATGATAACAAAGTGGCTAATTCGTCCATCCGTGTGATTTCCAACCCGCCCCAAAAAAAAGTTAACATGCCATGTCTTAAATAAGATGGATTGGCGGGTCAATCCATCTTATTTTGTAGGTCAACTCATTTATATATTAAATTTGACAAAAAAGTATAGAAAACTTATGTTGAATCAATGACTAAAGTTTTAAGATTTAACATTTCTCATTAGATAAAATTATTTCTTAAATATACATACAAAAGTGTAGGGTCATGTAAGAATAAGAAAAAGAAAAAGAAAATATAGACCACATACACTCTTATGCATTTGTAAAAGATCATTTTATTTTGTGCAACATTAAAAATTTTAAACCCAAAGTTTTATTATAAAGATTTAACAGGGTCACACCCCCTCCAGTGGGTATAACCCGTTTAGTCCCGCACTTATATGGGAGATAAGAATGAGTTCGTGGGTTGAGAGTTTATGATAGGTTTGATGGGTCAACCCGCTGCCCATTTTATCAAATATAGTAAAAGTATAGGAAAACATATTTCTTAAGTGATAAGAGATAAAATTATTTCATTTAAATCTAAAATAATATTGTTTTGAGATTTATAATTAAAAAATAAAGGATGTTCAACAACTCGAGTTCGAAAATACCAGCGAAAGAACAAAGGATGTTTTGAAAATTTTATATTCCACGCTGTATCATTAGTTTTATTAATTTTTTTTTAATTTTTATTTTAAAATAATGTTGTTTTAATATTACAAGAGATAAAATTTATCTCTTGAGAAACGTTAATTCCAAAAATACACTTCACTTAATGAGACAGATTATATTTATAATTTTTTTATTTACAAACTTTTACAAACTACACTATATTCTCCTGAGAAAACATATTATAATTTATAATAAAAATTTAAAAAAGTTTGTAATTACTTAATATATAAGAGTATACTGTATAAGTCAACGTTGTTGAACAAAATCGGCCACTCCAACTGGTTGAACTGGGAAGGGGACCCCAAATAGTCCGATTTAGTTAAGGGATCAAATTTGTGAAACCAATTTAGGCCGATTTTTTTCTAACACAATTCAATCCTTGGAATATGATATATCATATATTTTTTTTAATATGAAAACAATATTTCTATTTTTATTGTAAATTTTTTTTCTGTCACACTCATAAAAATGAGTGAGTCTATTTAAATAAAAATGAAAATAAAAATAAAAATAAAAATAAATGAGCAAGTCTATTTAAATAAAAATGAAAATAAAAATAAAAATAAATGAGCAAGTCTTATTGTAAAAAGTAGAGAGAAAAAAAATTAATGGAACTCACTCATTTTTATGTTAGTGTAACACCTAAACTTTTTTTTTTTTTTTTTCTTGCAGGAAACCCTTTTTACATATTATATTTTGTTACAATATAAAGTGGTCGATTTTCTTACCAAGTTCCCATGCTTAGAGGGTTACTCAATTCTTGGCAGGATTATGGTGGCAGTTAGAATCATTAATAAGTTATTTGCAACGACACTATGACGTTTAATTTAGCTACATACAATAACAGCATATGAACTAGGGCTTAGATTATTACATCGACTGTATTAAAAAAAAAATATATTAGTACATTGACGATTCCTTCTCCTTATGCTGGTACAAATATGGATTGGTCTGTGCGTAGGTTAATGACAGAATTATTTTAAAAACAATAATAATTACAAGAAGGAAAGAGAAATCAGGCAATCCTTATACAGTGAGCAGAAGAAATGATCGAACTCAGTTTCAACTTTCAACATTTTCTGCCGCAGTCTGCTGCTGCTGCTTTTCTCTCTGTTTCCCACCGGGTCATATAAATTTTTGAAAACATCAATAACATTTTTAATTCCAATATCCTCTCAAATAAAACATTTTTATGAAGCCTGGACTTCGGCAAAGTTTAGTCATCATATTCCGTTTTCCAATTGTAGGCGGTGCTCGTGCATATAATAAACAAGAGTAACCCAGTTACAATTATTGAAACTTCTTTTGTGGTACAGTGGTACAGGCACCACAAGCAAAAAGGCGTGGAAAATTCAAATATGGCATGCTAATTTGTTCATATATATAGGTCAGTTTGAATGATTTTTTTAATTCAAAAGTTGCTTTTTTTTTGAAGAAAAGAAATATTTCTCATTTTTAATTCGTTTGGATATTTGTTTTTTGAAAAAAATATAAATCACAAAAAAATCAAAAATTTACTTTTTTTTCAGAAATTAAAAATTTTAACTTCTAAGAAAAGTAGAAGTCAAAAATCAAATACTTTTTTTTAAAAAATTAAATATTTTTTATAAAAATATAAATAGCTTTAATTATTATAAAAACAGTTCTAAACTAAGGAAGAGATAAGAAGGCCAATCATACGGGAATTTGATATTTAACATGCTCAGTTGCTCACAAAACCAAGGAAGTGGATTGGTTTTTTGAGTTTAATATCTGAAAATTACAAAACTTAGATCTCAACGTAAAACAAATACATATAATACAAATATAGCAAAATTAAAGCAGAGAAGAAAAAAAAAATATGTAAAGTCAGTTTATTTTGGTTCAGCTATAAAACATGACTTAAGTCATATTTTCAGGCAATTTACTTCAGTTGGTTCAAGCAAATACTTAACTGGATGAATAAATAACTCATCCAGATTTAATAAGACTTCTTAGAAACATAATATTCATATTCAAAACTTTAAAACCCAAAGTTTTAGTTTACAATAATATAAATTATTAAAAATGCTCTTATCCAATCGTTTAAATTTTGGTATCAAAACTTCACTCATCATGAATTCAATTTGTACTGCTCCCAATTTCTAATAAAATTAAGTAAAGAATAAGTAAACCAAAATTTTAACCTACACAATGTCTACGTTTCATATTCAAAGAACTCTTCCCTGAAAGAATATATTACATAATAGTATAAATTATTAAAGGATTTCTCTTTTATCATATCTCTCATGCTATAGAGACAACAAGTGATAGGTCCAACCACTTATTAAAAAAAAAAAAAAAAAAAGATAGCACGAATTTTGATGTCTCACAACATGAAAAAACAATCTTCAATAACATGATAAAATGATTTCCCATTATTAAAAAACTCTTATACAATAACTTAAATATGTTGAATTGATGTTTTACACAAATAATCAACGAAATTCCGTGGAATCCTTTATCTTTCACCAGCAGTCAAGCATCACAGTTCAGTAGTTCACCACTTCTGAGTAAGCTCATGGGTACGGCCATAGTTGGTGGGTCCAGAATTATATCATAACCATCAATCACGTAAGGCAACATGGCCCACACATATCATCTTTCTGTATAGCACTACAAGCTTGTTCATATACAATTCTAAATAAAGGAGGAGAGCCAAAATAAAGTAGAAACAAATTCAATGGCTTATGTATAAAAGTCCTGCTGCTATAAGACTTCCGCAATGTTTGAAATGAATTTGATTATTCTCAAAGTAATAATTTATTTTTCATAAATTTTTTATTATAAAGTACAATCCATTAATTTTGAATTACTTTAAATACAAACCAATTAATTCAAACCAACAACACTCTGTACAAGTAATAAAAAGTATGGGTAAAGTGTGTGTCATTTAAAAGGATGTAAGGTTATGTCATTTTAAGAAAAAGAAAAATAAAGGAGGAGAGAGAATTGACAAAAAAAATAAAGTTGTAGACCTCTTCGTGAGAGTAAAAAGATACAAGTTGTGTCATTTAAAGGATAAGCCTTTTCCCAAAAAGTATTCACTATTTATCGTGGGAAGCGGAATCATATTCTCTTATTCTTTTCCCGCGCTTTATAAGTTGGGATCACTAGTAGTTCCACACTAGGCTTAAAGTTCAGATTGATATAGTCAAAGATTTATGCCTGTTTTCCAACCAAAATCTTTTTGGTGCAAAGTGCAAACATTTTCTCTCACAAGTCCAAGCTGTTTCCTTTTTTATTGGTTTTACTCAAATTCTTATGTTTCAAACAAACCTCGTGTCATCACTCATCATGACTCATGAGATGGAAACCATTAAACCCAAATCAGCAATCAACAATAAGAGCAATAAATTGGCCAAGACATTCCAGAAAGTGATTAGCTTCCGAGCTGCAACCAAAATTGCTTTGAACAATGGCATGTGCATTCTCACCTCACAAGCCAGAGTCAAGCAAGGTCTTTTAACTGATAAGCTCAAAACCCACAAAGGTAATAAGGGTAAGAATGAAGACATTAAAGCTCGAAATAGAGCACTTATGGAGGCTCTCATTGCAAAGCTATTTGCTGGTGTTAGCACTATCAAAGCAGCTTATGCTGAACTCCAAATGGCTCAGCACCCTTACAACAACGAGGCCATTCAAAAAGCTGATCAAGCTGTGGTAGATGAACTTAGAGCTATCTCAGAGTTGAAGCTCAGCTTCTTGCAGAAAGAGCTTAAACTTTCACCCCAAGTCACTCTAATGCTTGCAGAGATTCAAGAACAACAAAGCCTAATGAAGACTTATGAAATCATCATCAAAAAGCTTGAATCACAGGTTCATGTTAAGGAAGCTGAACATTCATCCCTCAAGAAACAGTTTGATGAGTGCATTCCCTACAACAAATCACTTGAAAAGAAGCTAAACTCAAGTGGGTCTTTTTCCATGCTTGAAAATCTTCAGCTTTCTGTGCTAAGCCCAAGCCATTTCGTCCAGTTCCTTCACCGCACGTTAAGATCAATCAGGAGCTTTGTCAAGTTGATGATCTGTGAAATGGAATCTGCTCAATGGAATCTTGAAGCTGCCGTTAGATTCATCCACCCAGATGCAGTTTTTGCCACACCAAACCATCAATATTTAGCATTTGAATCCTTTGTTTGCATAACAATGTTTGAAGGCTTCAACTATCCAAACTTCACTGTGCCAAATCAGTCACTTGAGAAACCCCACCACCACAGCCAACAACTCTACTTTGACAAGTTCAAAAAGCTCAAATCTTTGAACCTAAAACAATACTTAGCACAAAGTCCAAACTCATCCTTAGCCAGGTTCTTAAAATCCAAGTACCTTCAAGTTGTTCATGCCAAAATGGAGTGCTCCTTGTTTGGAAACTTGAACCAGAGGAAGCTACTCAACAATGGGGGTGTCCCAGATTCTGAGTTCTTCATGGCTTTTGCAGAGATGGCCAAGCGTGTGTGGGCTTTGCATTGTTTGGCATTTTCATTTGAAGAAGAGGTCACCATTTTTCAGGTAAAGAAGAACACTAGATTCTCTGAGGTGTACATGGAATGTGCAGCTGAACAACAACTGCTTTCAACCTCAGGGGAAGCCACTGATTTCAACTCCGGTGAGTTCCGGGTGGGTTTTACGGTGGTTCCGGGTTTCAAGATCGGAAAAACCGTGATACAGAGTCGGGTATACCTGTCTCCGGTGGGTTCTCCGGCGAGTTGTTGACTTAGGCTTTTTAAGTCTTGGATTGTATATTTGGTCTCAAAGTAGGGATCCCCACGCGCTTTGTTACACGCTCTGCCATGGAAAATACATAATTTCATTTGGATAGAATTTTTCTTCAAGGGTCACTACTTCGTAGCTTATTTACAATCAGCAATGAGTTATATCAACTGTAAAATATCTTGTACAATAGTAGATTTTCTTCCTTGAGTATGTAATATTTTGATATTATGATATATGTCAAAGTCCACAGTAATGCTACACACTCGAAACAAATATAATTTTTTTTTTTTTTAGTATTGCGAAACAAATATAATTACTAATGAAAATAAATTTGATAGAAATATTTTAAAAAAATTATTTTATAAACTGAAATATTACCAGAAAAATTAGTTTTAATTTGTTAAATTTATATTTGATTGAAGGTAAAATATAGGCGAAAAATATGGTTAAATTATCCAACAACTCTAAATGGTAAATATTAGTTTGCTTAATAGTTTTTAGTTTTCTCTAACATCATGGACATTTTGGTCTCCTTACTTGATGTCCTTTTTAGATTTTTTCATCCTTTTTAGATTTTTTCATCCAAATTTCATCTTGTATGTAGTTTTTTTCAACAGTGTTATTGGGCAAATTATTTTCATAGCAAATTTTTTTAAAACCTAGTATCAGATATGTACATATAAAAATACCAATTTTTTTTTGCCATGGAAAGTGTGGTATGGAAAAATAATTTGCTGTGTTTGGTACCAAACACACCCTTTAAGTTAATCTTTAAACTGAATTGAAAATATAAGGGTTTGCACCATTTTACAGGTGTTTGATTGAAAATGTGAGAAAAAAAATTGCCAAGAAATTTTTGTTTACTCAAAATATGGTACCCTTTTTTGCCGTAAATATAAAAAAAGTGGTGAGAGAAAATTTATGGGTAATTTGGTAATTTTGGTAAAGATTTCCATCATTTTTTTATAATCACCAAACATAGTTAGTCAAATTAATCCAAGAGTTCCTGTCAAATTTTTTGGGCTACCAAATATTATATGTTTTATCCCGTAAAAAATTTGCTAACTATTTATCTGCAAAAGAATTTTCTGGGATCAAAAATTTTTTATCTTATACCAAACGCCCCCTAATATCAAATATGAACATATAAAAATACCACTTCTATTTGTCTAGGTATCCAACATAAAATTATCCAAACACTTTTAAGTTTCTTTAGTTGAAATTTTTTGAAAATTTTTTTGCAAAATATACATGACACATATTACATTTGTGTCAAAAAATTTATCAGAAATTTTTTTTTACTCAAAATATGGTAGGAGAATTTTTTGCTGGATAAGTTTAAAAAGGTATTTAGTAGATCAAATTTTTCCCAAAAAAATTGGGAGAATTTTACTGATGATATTATGTGTAAAATTTTACGGAAGATTTTTTTTTTCCCCTCCGACCATTTACCCCTATTTTCAAGTTTCATCCGAGAGTTAAACTGTTCAATCCAAATATTATATGTTTTTGTTTGCGGGTCATACGGGATTTACTTGTAAAAATTGAAAATTTAATTTTTTTTAAAAAAAATAAAAGGTAAAAATTGATTAAAATATGCGAGTTAACACCTACGAATGAGTATCTTAAAATTATCAAAATTTTAACTTTTTTATTAATTTTTTTTGAATTTTTTTTTGCTGAGTAATATGACGCAATATTAATTTGTGTCATTTATTTAAATTTGCACATAATATGTCCTCTAATTGAAGGGAGAATTTTATTTTGATTAGATAGACTCATCCTAGCTAAAAATTTTAGAGAGGTAAAGTAGCGTAAGTAAAGACACGAGAATGGATTACCCAAAAAAAAAGACACGAGAATCATTATCGTTTTTAAGTACTTAAATATGATTGGCATTGGCGATAAGGTGAACCGCGGTACAAATGGTTAAACTTAAATCTATTATTGGTCAATTCACGTGGCTATTGGTTCTGGTGTTTGGTAGGGTCTGCGTTCTGTTGTAGATTGGGCGGGAGAGCTACAGTAACTGGTAGATAGGGCCATGGCTATTTTGGCATGTTTTAAATTGTGTGGAGGGTAGGAATGTGATCAACTGATCATGTAGAGGCTAGCAGAGAAGCATTGAGTACTAGTTTAGTTTGATTTTGCGTTTCAATTTTGTCATATTATTTTCTGTAAATACAGTTAACAAAATCCGCAATAAACTTGTTTAGATTTGATAATGGAAAAATTCTTTCTTATGATGATGGAAAAAAATATTTCTCATGCCATGCGCTTTAATTTTTTTATTTTTTATCTTTTTAATGATGGGATGCACCCCAAATATATATCTGTATGGCTGTATGAAAATTTCTCCTATTATAGTAAGGGTTTGTTTTTTTAAAAATTACTTTAGATAAGTTTATCTAATATTTATCGAAATGATGTCGTTTTTGGACGAAAATCATAGTATTTTTATAATTTTAATTTATTTCAGGGTTATAATAATTTTTATCATTCTAATTTTTAAAATTTTCAACTCAAAATGACGTCATTTCGATGAACATCAGACAAAGTTATCTAAGGTAATATCATAATTTTTTTTCCCTTATATTAAATAAGAAAAACAAATCCCTTTGATAATATATACATATTGGAAGAGCTATGACGCCTTGCTAGTTGACCTAATTCGTTTGTATATTTGGTTAAACTTCATTCTAAAGGCAAATTAAGCAAGATAAAATATAATAATATATGCAGGATGCAGTTGTTTGTTTTCTAGGCAAAGACCAGTAGCTGTTCCTAACTTTTTTCCAAGCTCTGTCACCCATGTTGGATATGTCATATTCTTTCTGGGAGCTTGCTTGGTGATGGGTATAATTTGGAGGTTCTGACATCTGAGCCTTCTGACTATATAGTTCACGGGGCTGCTAGGCCACATTATTAGTACTATTATAACCTTTAGCTAATGTCTATTGGTCGTTTACATGACCTCCTTCTATCAAGGACAAGCATAATGAATACCTTTTTGTTTTTTTTTTTTTTTCTCTCAACCGTTAATACCATAATTTTTTTTTTTTTTTTTTTGAGAATTCAAAATGAATTGAGGATTAAAGTGATAAATCTTTTTAAAAAATAATATTGATTGTGTTGTGATTTTTTTTATCTTAAAATTGTTTTGTAAAATAGTTATTGAAATATTTATTTTCTATATTTTTTTTTAAAGTTAAAAATTAAAACAGAAAATAAAAACAACTCATACATGTTCTCTAAATTTGATTTTAAAAATAAGAAAATAGTTATAATTTTCAAAATATTTTTTTATAAAACATGTCTTACCAAAAAGTTTTTTAATTTTTTTCTTCTAAAAACTAAAAAATAATTTTTAAAAATAATAATCAAACATAGCCTATATTTTCTCTTTGACCTACTCATCTCCGTAATCAATACTTTTCTACCGTAAGGAATCATTCTTTTTGAGATTAATATTTTTTATGTTATAGGAAATAAAATTATCTCGTACATTTTTATAAAAAACGTGTGGGGTTCAACTTATTTTTTTCTCTTTTTTGTTTTTTCACATCCGACACGAACTCACGTACTTTTATATATATATATATGAGAAATAAAATTATTTTCTAAACATTAATTTTTATTTTTTTACATTGCAGCAGAAGTTAATTAACTTGGCTCGGGAAACAGAAGAATGGAAGTAGGATGGGAAAGTTGTAAGAATTTACGAAGCGCGAATCTTTTCTCATTTTACATAAGAAAAGATTCTCATGTTACGTATACAATTAAAAGGTGGATCTCATCTTTATTTTTTTATGGACCCCACTTAAGTACTGAGTGTGTAGCATGAGAAAATTTTCTCATGTAAAATGAGAAATCTAATCCCCATTTATGAAAGATCTAAAATGTAAAATAAACGTTTAAATGGGCTAGTTAAATATTTAGACTCATTTAATTAAGGAAAAACTAATATTATGTAAGATGATGTAAAGTTTTTTATCCACTCACCCATTAGTTTTCGCACCATTATTTTATTTTTTGTTTTTATTATATGTATGGGACCCACATACATATATATATATATATATATATTTTTTGAATAGAAAAAATTGTTTAGATTATGTTACATGATACTAGTTTTATCCTTTAATTAAAAGTCAAATGTTGCTCTATTTTAAGAAATTAGTCATGTGAATCCACGGAAAAAGAAGTTTAAAAGTGGTGTAAACAAAGTAATAGACCATATTTTCACTGCAAAATTTAGATTATTCTCAATATGTATCCCGCAAAGTGGAATGCTCTATTTTCCTTTTTGGTTGAATTGTCTCCATAAACGAGTTTAAAGTTTAAACGTTGCCTGAAATGGCAGAACCTTTCGATCAAAACTAGCTAATGTGTACTAAAGAGTTCGCTTATCTTTTATTTAAGGTCAACCCCATGACAACACGTTTCCTCATATGTGGAAACACAAAGGATCTCTTGGTTTCAATTTTTTGATGGCTTATTTGGTTTTCGTTTGTGATGCTTACAAGCAGGAGATAGGGGATCAACTAATATTAAAGAAAAAAGAAAAAAAGAAAATTATGGCACGCAAAACGAATTTCTATAACATTACGTAATTATTTTTCCTACGAGATAACTCTTATAAAACCCAATAAATATTTGGGTTGAAATCGTGTACAAGGTAATTTAATATTTGGTACTTGGCTCTGTTCAAGCCAGCATCTAAGAGACCACACCCTTTGTGGCAATTTCAATACTTCATCCCTTTACAACCTGTGCCCAACATTCCATAGAGGAATATCTCACTTTTACCTGGCCTACTTCTAATTATTGATATTTATAGAAAAAAAAAAATAAACAAACTGAATAAATTTCCTGATAAAAATAAATCAGGATGAGAATTTATGGGGCTGATTCTGAAATATCGTTAGTACAGGCTCAGCCAATTCTTAATAAGTAAAATTATATATCATTTACAAGTTATAAAATCAGAATGGGATTAAATCTTGCACAATTTGGCTTTGTTTTACAAAACAAAAATAACCAGCTATCAATCTTTATTTACACAATTCTTCTGTGATCTTACTTGGGGATGAAAATTATGAACTTCTACGAGTCTGTTTGAATTATGTTTTTAAAAATAATTTTTTATTTTTTATAATAAAAAAATTAAAAAACTTATTTTATAATATTTATTTTGTAAAAATAATTCTAAAAATTATATTTACATTTAAGATTTTAGAATCAAATTTAGAGAATCCTTTCACCAGATTTTTTTAGAGAATCCATCTCAATTGTTTTTATTTTGTGTTTTAACTCTTAAAATTAAAAAAAATATAAGAAACATGAACAATAATCATTCAATGTGAGGCAACCTGCAGGAATCAAATAACCAAGAAACATGAACAATAATCATTCAATATACTGTAGAATTTACCGAGAGAGCGATATTTATTGTGTATATAAATATTGAAGTCCACGACCAAGTTACACAATAAATACCGCTCTCTCGATAATTCTACAGTATATTGAATGATTATTGTTCATGTTTCTTGGTTATTTGATTCCTGCAGGTTGCCTCACATTGAATGGCATGTGAATTGAGATGACACGTATATATCCAGATTATAACATAGCATTGCATTGCATAGAACAGAATACTTATATTTCCAAGGTTTTTATGCATCCCAATTTTACTAGTAAAGTTGTGCAATCTTTTTAAGAAACATGAACAATAATCATTCAATGTGTTTTAACCTGCAGGAATCAAATAACCAAGAAACATGAACAATAATCATTCAATATACTGTAGAATTTACCGAGAGAGCGATATTTATTGTGTATATAAATATTGAAGTCCACGACCAAGTTACACAATAAATACCGCTCTCTCGATAAATTCTACAGTATATTGAATGATTATTGTTCATGTTTCTTGGTTATTTGATTCCTGCAGGTTGCCTCACATTGAATGGCATGTGAATTGAGATGACACGTATATATCCAGATATAGCATTGCATTGCATAGAACAGAATACTTATATTTCCAAGGTTTTTATGCATCCCAATTTTACTAGTAAAGTTGTGCAATCTTATGATTTTTTGCAGCGATCAAGACCACGAGTGACACGTATGTAATGGCATGTGCCACTGTTACAGTTAGCGGAGTCTGTTTCGTTTCGGCGAGCCGCGGGTGGATCAAACCAATAAGAAAAGAAAAAAATAAAAAAAGCCCACCCAAACCCTAGAGCAAAGGAATCGTACTCAAAAGTTCAAAAAATTAAAAAGAATGGCCCATGCAGGTCTCGAACCTGCGACCTTCGCGTTATTAGCACGACGCTCTAACCAGCTGAGCTAATAGGCCTTTACTTGTCAAATTATGCATTTATTTTATATTTATATATACATCTTTTGCTGCTAGACATTTTTCTTTCTGGGCACACAACATTGGTAATTGGAGTGTTGGGTAACGTAACGGAACTGATCCAAGTGTCAAAACAAAAATAGTGTCCTTGCATTGAAACAATTTGTTATTTTTATGAATATAAATTTGTATTATTTTAAATGATTATATGGTATGGTTTTTAACCTTTTCTTTCCTCCACAAAATAAATTAAGAGGAGAGAAAATATTAAAAATCAATAAAATACAATAATTTTATTTAAAATAAAATTTTTTCTGATAACAAATATTTTTTCCTAAAACAATATACATATATAGGGGATGATTTTGAACATGTGGATTCATGCATGGGATTATCTCCTTTTATTTCCCCCTTATAGTCTTCAGTATTGATCCAAAAGCTACAAGTACTAAGGAACATAATGTGTTGCTCGATATATTTCCAAATGAGAACGATTACTAATTCCTCTTTGGTTTGAATTTTGTACGAGTAAAGAGTATATTATATATTAACACAAGGTAATGAAAACATGACTATCAAGCCATGTTCAGGTTTAGGCATATGTAGCACCCTTTGATTTCAAGGGCTTCTATGATTAGAATATTGACCTGCAAAATGTGGTGCATTATGGCCTCTATGGCTTGGTCCTGAAGGTGGGATATGACCCTTTGCAAAGAGAGAAAGGGAAGCTTCACCTGAATCCAGTTTAGAATTCTTATCCCCCATTAGCATCATAGAAGCTCCTCTTCTGTTATTTTCTTGCTCCATAGACGGGAAATTTTGGTGTCATTAAACAGATAAGACAAGAGCTCTTTGGTCTAAGGATAATGAAGACTATGATATTAGGATATTCTATATATAAGGAAGACTCGGTTTGTACTTTCGGTTACGTTAACATTGAGATTTGAGAAATAACTTTGGCACTTCCCAAAAAGAGAGGAAAATACTAGTATTTAAGTGAAGAAGTTTAAACATGACAAGCTTTTGAATATGATTTTGAAATTGAAGTACTTAATTTGGGGAGGAAATGGGTTCAATTGTCAGCACCTTTTTCTTGGATCTTGCTTTGCGATTTTGTCAAGTAAAGGATATTTAAAAAGATGTCTTGACTTTGGTGGTGTCAATTAGTACCACATTATAGTTGTTGATCCGAAAGGTGTTCACATTCTATGTACACTTGGATTTAGTTAGACAGAGGCGGAGAAAGTTAAAAAACGTAAAGAGTGGAGAAGGATCCTGATCATGACATATTTTACTGTCCAAGAACCGTCCCATGATAGAAAGCATTTTCTTGCCATTTGAAGCATCACAAGAAGGAGTGGAATCTGAACTTGCAGCCCCAAATTAAAAATATTCTGTGATGGTTCTTCAGCATGCGTTTTCCACTACGCTACGAGTGAAAGTGGGTTGGGCTGGTAAAGCGTTGCTTCGAAAAGCACAAGTCATTGCCAAAAAACTTCAATTAGGTATGACCCAAGCCCAGCATGAGTCTAACTGTTAGACTGGTTTGACCCGTTTATAAAAAAACAAATGGTCTGACCTAATCCGTTAGCTTGTTAATTTTTAACTTTCAAATAGAATCATGAATCAACCTCACAAAATACTCAAATTCTGTTGCTAAACTAAAAATCACAATTTTAACGTCCAAACATAATCATGAATCATAACAAAACTCATCACAATCTGCATTGAAGCCACTTTTAAAAGCAAAATGCTCAAATTAAATAACATATATTTATTGAGATCCAACAAACAAATCCATACTATATAAATTAAAATAATTACGTTAATCCAACAAACACATCATGATGCTTGTAGTAAGTATAACCTCTCAAAAAAATCTGTTAATATATTCATATACACAATCTAACATGCTGAGATGTTGGTTCCTCCTACCTAAGAAATAGTCAGATTTATATTAAAATATAATCGAATATAATTAAATTATAAATAATTGCAATTGATTATTATATTTTATTTATTTAAAATAAAGAGTATAATATAGGCGGGCTTGTAGGTTTATAGGTCAGCCCTTGTGAAAGTGGGCCTACAGTTTACTTATTAAATAAGCTTTTTCAAGGCCCAATCTCGGCCTATTTTACGAAATATACTAGGTCAGATCTGACCTGGCATAGGCCGAGCCGTAGACCCCTATAGGCGTCCCGGCCCAGTTTCACCCCTAGCTACACTCATATGGAAAGGGTTTGCGGATACTAACACAGACGTATAGAAGTGTTTAATCTTTTTCGTGCTCTAGAAAATAAAATTATCTCTCACGTAAATAAAAATCGTGGAATCCATTTTTTCCGGCTCTCTACTTCTCAAATGAGCCTCGTATACTTTTGTGTACGTAAGAAATAATTTTATCTTATGTAATAAAGAAAAAATTATTTAATGTTACTTTAGATAATTTTGTCTAATATTTACCGAAACGATATTGTTTTGAGATTGAAAAATTAAAAATTAGAATGATAAAGACTATTATAACCTGAAATAAATTAAAATTATAAATATATCATGATTTTCGTCACTAAACGACGTTAAACAAAATTGTCTAAAGTAACTTTAGAAAAAATAAATCCTATTTAATATCAGAAAGTGTAAATTTTGATAAAACAAACAATTATTTATGCTTTACTCACTTATGATTGGGCACAAAGGTATTCATGAGTCTTTTAATGAGGAGTCTAAATTGAGAGAGTACCTATTGGTGCTGGTTTAAGTAGGTCTAGGAGAATTTTGTGAAATATGCTGCTGAAGTATTTTCCAAAGTATCTTTCACACTAAGATACTAAGGCTCTGTTTGTTTACTGTTTTTAAAAATAATTTTTTAGTTTTCAGAACAAAAAAACTCGTTTGGTAAGGCCTGTTTTGTAAATAAAAAAAAAAAGTTTTAAAAACTGTAACTATTTTTTTGTTTTAAGAATCAAATTTAGAGAACATATCCGAGTTGTTTTTGTTTTCTGTTTTGGTTTTTAACTTTCAAAACAAAAAAAAAAACACAGAAAATAACTGTTTCCATAATTATTCTACAAAACAGTTTTAAGAACAAAAAAACCAAAATACAATCAAACAGACCCTAAAGTTTTCTGTTTCTTATTTTTGAAATCACATCACTCACGCATGGCATTTGAACCGCAAGAGACGTGTTGGTCACTCCAAACTGTATCTGTTCCATTGATGTTATCTTAAAATTTTTACTGCAAACAAACTACAAAATAGCTAGCAAGGGACGATTCTTATTTTAGGCTGATAATAGATGTTTGTTAAGTGAAAAGTGCTTGTGCTATAAGATAAAAATATTTCTTATAATCCCAAAACAATATCATTTTATGATTTAGGAAATAAAAATGAAGGATATTTTGAAATATTTATTTTGTTCTTATATCATGAATTTTATTAAAATCTTGAATTTTTTTCTAAATCCCAAAACAACATTGTTTTGGGGTTATATGTGATTAATAATATGATTGATTTATAAGTTTTAGATTTTAAGAATGTAGTCATAAAATCACATCTTTCAGCCTCCTTCGATTAACCCAGCAACACTTCGCAAAATGAACTTTTTCATTAAAAAAAAATTATCTTTGAAAAACTGGCTCTATTTGATTTCAGTTTTGGAAAATAATTTTTTGTTTTCAGAAAAAAAACTAAAAAACTCATTTGGTAAGACCTGTTTTGTAAAAAATATTATGAGAATTATAGTTATTTTTTGTTTTTAAAATCAAATTTAGAGAACATGTATGTTGTTTTTGTTTTCTGTTTTGGTTTTTAACTTTCAAAAAGAAAAAAATATAGAAAATAACTGTTTCGATAATCATCTTACAAAACAGTTTTAAGAACAATAAAATCAGAACACAATCAAACAGGTCTAGAGCTCTTTAACCCCTTCAGTTTTTTTTTTTATATAACTTTTGAGTGTATCCCTTTAATTTTATTTCAGTCTTTTATAATTTTTGAGGGTATCCCTTTAATTTTATTTCATTGCAATAGTGTTCCTATTTCTGACTTTATATTCCTTCCAACTAGGGGTGTTAACGGGCCGAGCCGAGCTTTGATCTTAACGGGCCAAGTCTGTATTTAAACGTGTCCGACTGACCTTAGCCTGTTACCTGTCACGAATATTTTATTGGCCCGTGGCCTGATTTATTTACAAAAAATAAAAGCTTGTGTGAAGCCTGTCTTAGTCTGTTAGCATGTTAAAAAATAAAAATAAGATAACAGAATTCCACAAAAAATCAATTTTCAGATAGAAACCTTAACTTCCAAATTGCAGCAATAATTTACAAAGTCTACAATAAAAAAAAAATAAAGTGAGAGAAGGAAGATAACAGTTTATATTATCTTAGCCTATTATAAAAAAAGTGCAAAAAATAAAAATAAAAATTGACACAAACAAGCAGTGCATAGTGGAACGAATGAGTTTTTGTGGGTTTGTTTGTGTGAAGGAGGATGAAGGATAATATAGAAGAGCACTAGTAATTCCATAAATATACATAAATTCAATATATATCCAAATAGCATAATATGGCAAAAAAATTAAAATAATGCATTTAAATCAAATAATTACGTGTTTAATGTTGTTTATTAAATAATTACAGATGTATCACACAATGTGACGCCCCATTTGGGCGTCACATGTGACGCCTCAACTGAGGCGTCTCACCCTAAGGGGAAGACGCCCAAATGGGGCGTCTCTCACGAGGTGGTGACATGTGTCACCTTTTTTTCAAAAAATATATTAATTTAATCATAAAACTTCCGAATGCCATAACTTTTAACTCGAGTATCCAAATCAGTTAATTCTTTTTTTGATTCCACATAACTTTTTGAGATCTACGCAATGACATCTCATTTGATATATTTTACTTCTCACAAACACAATTTTAATTTACAAGAATGGTATTATAAGAGCGGTTAAACTCAGAAGCCTCTGAGTTCTGGATTTGTGATTTAATATAAAAAAATAAATAAAATTTTGATTTGTGATTTAATATAAGCTTTTGGGTTATTATTCGTGGTCTGAAATTAATGATGGCTTATGAATATTTTTCAAAAATAAAATTACCTAAATTAAGCATGATTGCCTCTTGATTGAAACCCAATTTAGACGTGTTGGTAATGTGCCAGGTTTTGACACGTGTCACATTTCTAAACTCAGAAGCATCTGAGTTCAGCGTTTGTGATTTATTACAAAAAATAAATCAAGATTTGATTTGTGATTTAAATTAAAAAAATAATTTTTTTTTATTATCAAAAAAATTTGGTTTGTGATTTAAATTAAAAGTAACAATTATTATTAATAAGGGAAAAAAATAAAGATTTGATTTGTGATTTAAACTCAAAAATCAATTTGAAAAATCTATGTTAATAAAGGAAATATTAAATAAATATTCTAAATCTCTAAGGAAGAATGATTACGTGATTTAAATTTAAATTATGTTTGTGAGAAATAAAATATATCAAATGAGATGTCATTGCGTAGATCTCAAAAAGTTATGTGGAATCAAAAAAAGAATTACCTGATTTGGATACTCGAGTTAAAAGTTATGGCCTTCGGAAGTTTTATGATTAAATTAATATATTTTTTGAAAAAAAGGTGACACGTGTCACCACCTCATGAAAGACGCCCCATTTGGGCGTCTTCCCCTTAGGGTGAGACGCCTCAATTAAGGCGTCACATGTGACGCCCAAAAGGGGCGTCACATTGTGCAATAGATCCGTAATTATTTTAAAAACAACATTAGATGCGTAATTATTTGATTTAAATGCATTATTTTAATTTTTTTGCCAGCATAATATAGAACAAAATCATTCAAAAAGTCTGTTAAACCAATAAAATGGGCTGAAATAAATTGATGAGAGAGAGTTATTACAAGTAGTATAAAAAATATAAATAAATATTTATATATTAGCCTAGCCTGGGAGGCTATAAGGCCGAGCTTTTGAATTAGAGCCTGAGGCCTTTTTATTAAACGAGCTTTTATATAAATCAAAGCCTGATTCCAACACGAGCTTTTATTAAACGAGTCTAGGCCTTTACGAGCCGAGTCAAAGGCCCCTGAAAGGCCCTGGCTCGTTTACCACCCCTACTCCCAACATATCAATAGCCAAACCTACCCACGAAAAAATCAAACATTATGTGTGACTGCATTGCACAACACATTTGGACGATTAGACAATACAGTGGTTAAGTGGTACGACGCCATGGCCCATGGCATGTAAAACATGATGCTTACCCCCGCGAACGCTTCGTGGTTTAACGAAAACATGTTGGGCATCTATTGTTTGATTTCAAAACATGTGTTGTTTTGTCACAAGAATGTATTGTTTCATCTTCGAAGGAGTATTATTTAAATTGTGAGTTTACGTTTTTTTTATAAATAAATAGAAAATTAAAATTTTAAGATGAGTTTTTATTCCCTATTGGTTTTTTATACATTTTTTGAATTTGCATTCTTTTATTTGAATACGCTTAATTAGACATAGGTGGTAATGTATTCTATCTAAGAAGCAATTGTCCATGAATCTTGAGCATCATACAAATAACAAAATTATCTTAAGCTATACCGGATGGTATGTTATTTCATGTTTCAATTTCTTATGTATATTTCATAGATGTGTATGTATATGCCCAACTTACTAGGCTATATGCCGAGGTCCCAATCACTGCGCACCAGCAATAGGCTTTATAACCAGGGGGTGTTGTGTGTGCACAATGAGTGGAATAAGCTAGGCGATTCAGAGGTGTGTACCTGAGATGTTTAGGTGCTTATTTATAGAGGTACCTGGCTCGGCTGCTGAGCTCCGTCGTTGAGATTGAGTCCGATTTGGTCGGCCTCAACGGGCGAATGTGGGTCAGTTAGGATTTTGCCATATCCCCCACCCGAGATATTCTCGGAGGGCGGTTGGCTGAGGTCCATCCGTAACAGTTGCCCCCCAGCTCGGTATTCGGGAAGTCGGAATGCCGAGATTCTATGGTTAAGTCAGCCGTTCTTCATCTTGCCATTTATTCCACGTGCAAACTATGTCGGAGGTCGTAACTCTTCGAACTTTGTTATGATTTTGAATCAGATTTGTTGGATCAGTGGATTTCAAATGTCGGAACCCTTGAGATGACCTTTCAAGTTTCTGACTTTTCGTCTTATTACCACTTTTTGTCCCTTCGTCTTACTCCTGCAGTGACGGTTACAACAGGACACGCGTACTCCCCTTACTGGCCGTTCCGCGCATTGGGCAGGAGAGCTAGTCTGAGCCTAGAGTAGGCCATGATTGCGATCATTAATTGCAGGTAGGTGGTGCAGGACGTGCAAGGTGTGCAGGGCGGCGAAAATCCTTTTTTGCCCCTGATGCTTCAAACGTTTAAGAAGCCAACCTTTGGTCTTCCACCCCCTCAGCCCTATAAATACACCTCAGTTCATTACCACCTCTCCTTTCCTGTTCTCTCGCGTCTCCTGGGGTTGGGTTTTTCTGCACATTGAGTTTTCTGCACATTTCTTCCGTTTGTCCCAGTGTTCTTACCTTGGCCATTTCTTCCACCCAGTTTCACATCAGGTAATTTTCTCTTTCTTGTAGATTTCTGTTCTTTTTGTTCGTTTTATAACTGGTAGGGAGTGTTTTTTGTCTTACCCACCCTTTTAAGTGGGTAATGGACGCTCCTGGTAGTTCTGGTGGTCGAAATGATAGTGGAGAGGTATCTGAGGAGATGATAGATAGGTTACCACGATCTGTGCAGTACTGGTTTTACGGTAGGGAGTATACTGAGGAGGAGAGGCTTGAGCAGCTTCTCCGAAGTCAGCGAGGAGGTCGTCAGACCTCCAGAGGTGCTCGTGGTAGGAGAGGTAGAGGTCGGAGTCGGAGGGGACGCAGGGGTGAACACCCCCAACCATCTTTTACTAGAGGTGCGTCCTCCTCGATTCCTCAGGCTTCAACTTCCGGGCCGAGTTTCTTTTCCGAGCCCGTTCCCTTGTCCTATATTCTTCCTCCTCCACCATTTGGGCAAGGTTCGGGGTCTGTTTTAGATCGGATCCCACCTTTCCAGTTGAGTAATAGTTCTTCCAGCATCTCTTCATCCGAGCTGGGTTTTCCCAAATCGGAAATCCCCTCCACTTTTGATGACTCGGCATCCAGTCAGGTGCCCTTCGTCGATCTTCTTAGTAGTTCTGACGACTCTATCCCTTTTTCTTGGAGTCCAGGCCCGTTACCATCTGATTTAGATGATTCTGGGTCAAGTCAGGTTGATTATATTTCTGACCCGACTCCTTCGTGTTCCAGGGACCTGACAATGGACAATTCTGATGTCAACGAATGGGTTCTTCTAGAAATCCTTCGTATGCGGTCAGTCATGACTCCAGCCGACGTCTCCCAGCTTCCTCTTGGGAATCCTGAGGGGGTCGACCTTCTTCCACCGGGTGATTTTCCGATATGCGCAGGCCCCATATCAGATGAGCCCTGCTTCTTCTTTTTCTACCGGGATCTGGTCACCAAGGTCGGAATTCGGTTTCCATTCACAGACTTCCAAATGGCCGTGCTGCGCCGGATTCGAGTGGCGCCTTCCCAACTTCACCCAAATTCGTGGGCTTTCATCCGAGGTTTTGAGCAGCTGTGCTCTTACCTCTTTATTCCTTGTACAGTCCCCCTTTTTTATTTCTTCTTTGATGTCTATACGGCTCGGAGTGGTGCCGAGTTGAAAGAGAGGAAAGGGTGGGTTACCTATCGAGGTACCCCTGAAAGGGGACTTTTCATCCCTTACTCTCAATCCTTTAAAGGCTTTAAGAATGCCTATTTTAAAGTGGCTTCCCGTTCCGATTCCCTCCCTTGGTTTGGCAAGGAGCTGCTAGATGATGGGAACTTATTATGCCACTTCGAGCTGTATTGGACGCGAAAACACTATCGACGTCGTCCAAGTCACTACGCTACTCCTGTGTCCGCGCTTTCCAGAGCTGAGAGGTTCGCGGCACGGATTTTACTTGAGTACACTGACGACTATGGCGTCATCGACTTAAGTCGGATAGTAAATAAGTTTGGAGATGATGCTATTTATGAGTTTGGTATGTATGTCAAGTTTTTCATTTATTTTTGACAACATTCTCTTCTTGGTGCTTTTTAACACTGCGTTTCCTGTGATTTTCAGTTGGCATGACTTCGGCTGATTACAAGAAGTATCTCCCCAAGCGAGCCGGCAAGGGCAAGTCGCGAGAGGCTGCCTCTTCAGAACCCGAAGCGTCGAAGCGACGTCGGGTAGACATGATTTTGGGGGAGGACCCACCTGCCGACGAGGTGGTTTCAATTGATGTTTCCTCCCCACCACCAAGTCCAGCTCCGATTCCTGCTTCCCAGTGGACCCAGGGGCCCCTCCTCAGCTTGGAGCCAGGGGAGCTATGGAAGTCGGGCGTTTCTGACCGTCTCAGGGCGGCTTTGAAGCCTCCCCCAAGCCTTTTTCTGGATTCTGGCTTGACCTCTTCTGTGAGGGTTATGCTGAAGCGAATGGAGGAGGACGCCTTGAAGACGACCTCATTGATCCAGATATTTCAGGACCTCCTCCAGAATCTGGACCAGGCGAATGCGGCTAAGTCATCCCTCTCTGCTAAGGTCGCGGAGTTAGAACGATCTCAGTCCGCCCTGGAGGTCAAATTTGGGGATCTGCAGAAGGAGGTGGACATGGCGAAGGAGGACCTGCGCCTTTCCAATTCTAAGGTCGGTGAGCTGAGCGCCGAGAAAGAAGCCCTTACCCAATCTTTGGGGGATAAAGATGTCCAACTGCAAGCGCTTCAAACTCAGCTAGACCAAAAGACTGCCGATTTTGAAGAGGCCAGGAACGCGGTGGTTAACGCGGCTGTCCAAGCTTTTGACAACGCCATTGCTCAGGCCCGAGTTCTCAACCCAGGGCTCATCGAAGAGGGCATGGACGTGTCTTACGAAGTGAAGGACGGCGTTATTATTCCGGGTTCTCCTGGTTCTGAGGAAGAGGCCGAGGCTGGGACCCCTTAATTTCTGTTTCTAATATTTTGTAATCATTGCCGTTTTTCGGCTAACAATATTTTGTAATCATTGCCGTTTTTCGGCTTAGCTTTTGTTATGAACAAACTTTTGATTAATCCGAGCTCGTCTAATTTTACCATATTGACTTCATTTCTATTTACCTTTATGGCTTGCGAGTCGCTGACGTCCGATCTAAAAATGTTAATTCCTTTTTCGAAGGTTCATTTCTTTAACGATCGTGACATACATGTCGGAATCATAAATGGAGGCGTTTTAAAAACAACTGCTCATCTATTCATAATAAGACTTGTTACAAATCCGAGCTTTTCAGCCCGCTTATTTGCTTTAAAATCAAATCAAGTACTGTCCGAGCTCCATGGCTCGTTTTATTTATG
>JAVKPL010013114.1:0-71316 GCA_032173675.1 Gastrolobium villosum | reverse complement strand
CACTTTGTAATCCATGTTTTCACTTTCACTTTCACATATTGTTATCTTAGTAGCTTATATTAGCTTTGGACAAAGACTCTTTGCAATTGAATGTCTCCTATTGAAAATGGGAATACATCATATGGCACATACCATGTCTTAGTTATATGCATTTAAATTTATAAGAGTTTCCTGAACTTAGATTTCTGTTCAAAATTTAGCAAGCTCAAGAGTTTCCATGATATGCAATTGAATGTCTCTGACTGAAATTTATTATCTAGTTTGTGAGTGCTGTGTATAGACACTTCCTTATTAATCAGTTTTTTTAATTTGAAATCTTAGACTATGCTAAAAAGTATTTTTTATTTTTTTTTAATAATTATGCATGTATCAGAGATGTCTGAACTTAGATTTGTGTGTTAAATGTAGCAAGCTCAAGAGTTTCCGTGATTACATCTTATAACATATTTGTATGATAGTTCTGTTGATTGATTGAATATTATGAGACTCAATAAGGTAGTGAAAATTGGGTTGATAAGAGATGAGAACTATCTTTGTGTGTGTGAGAGAGAGTGTGTACTGCTTGGGATTTTTCTTGTTTCTTCATTGTAGAAATTGGGTATTCCCTATTAGCTTTGAGTTATTATTTCATATTAGTTACTTCTTTTGCTTTGTATGTTTGTTGTAGTATTTGTTAGATGAACATTTGATTAAATCTTATTTGCCTGCCTTCCAAATATTGCAGGCCAAGAAGAAAGTGGCATTGCTACTACAAAAACTCAAGAAATATGAGCTACCAGACCTGCCTCCTCCTCGGCATGATCCAGAGCTCTTAACACCTGAACAACTTCAGGCATTTAAAAAAATTGGCTTCAGGAATAAGAACTATGTTCCGGTTGGTGTTCGTGGAGTCTTCGGAGGAGTTGTGCAAAATATGCATCTCCATTGGAAGTTTCATGAGACTGTGCAAGTTTGTTGTGACAACTTCCCCAAGGAAAAAATAAAAGAAATGGCTACAATGCTTGCAAGATTGAGTGGTGGGATTGTGATAAATGTTCATAATGTGAAAACAATCATTATGTTCCGTGGTAGAAACTATCGCCAACCCAAAAATTTGATACCTATTAACACCCTTACAAAGAGGAAGGTACGTTTGCATTGTTGTATTCCTTGTTGGACTGTACCACTTTCTGGCTGTATTTAAACGGGGTTGTGATGCTTTGCCTGTAGTGGTTGAGGTGCCAAAGCCTTAACTTCAGAATCATGAATTATAATATTTAGGTACCAATAGTGTTCATTATAATGGAAAAGTAATGATACATGCCTGTTTATTATAGCTGTATTGGTAAGATTGCTTTGACACTCCCCCTCATCCCCCCTCCCCAAATCTCTATTAAAAAGATTCCCTAAAAGAATGTATTGGGAGAAAGAAAAATCATTTTCTAAATCATCCCAAACATAAGTTAGTTCGGGACAGTTTGTTAATGGCTTAACAGAAATGAAATGCTTTGGTTTAAATGATTATGCTTTCATGACAACCTTTATGAAAATATGACTATGTTCAGATGTAGGCTTGACTGCTCAAATCTGATTTCTGTTTTTCCTTTTTTTTTTTAAACCATCAATTGGTCCTTAGTTACGGACTTATGGTATCTACTATACAAAGAACTTGATACTGAGGAGGTAATGTATTCGTTCCTGTTGTTGTATACAGGCTCTATTCAAGGCCAGATTTGAGCAAGCTCTTGAATCCCAGAAATTAAACATAAAGAAAATAGAACAGCAGCTCCGACGAATGGGAGTGAATCCTGAGGATCCAACTGCCATGGCCAGCATCCAGAGAGTTGCTTCCACATTCTTCAATGCCATTGACAAGAAAGAGGGAACCCCTTATGTCTTCCATGAAGGCAAGCAGTCAATAACAGAACCTACTGAAGGTTTGGAAGAGTCAGAGCCTTCTATCGATAGTGATCAGGAAGAGTTAGATCAATTCATTGCCGAGATAGAGGATGCAGCCGATAAAGAATATGAAGCTGAAGAGGCAAAAGAAAAAGAAGAGCTTGGCAGAATTAGATATTGGAATAGAGAAGAATATGGTGGAAGATTCAGAAGATCAGATGCTCCAAGAAATGATGATTATGATGGTGAGGTTAGAGGCTCAAGGGTTCGGCAGACTACACGTCCTAAGCGTCACGCTAACGATAGTGATGATGAAGAGAATGGTCATTCTGAAGACGATGATGAGTGGCATTCCAGTAATATCGCAGATGATAGTGATCTTGATAGCAATTCTGATGGCTCTATTGAAGCTAGAAACTCCTTCAAGGAAAGTATGCAGAAAAGGGAGAGGCGGAATAATGTTCATACGGGTAGGGCCCGAGTTAATGAAAGTTCAAGTAGACATGCTGAAGCTAAATCTAGGAGGAATATGGCCATAGAAGATTCGGAATCAGAAGGTATGTTGAGTGATGTTGAAAATGTAATGTGGGAGTCTGATGAGGAAGAAAATGGCTCAGGTAACTATAAGAGCAGCAGCAGTGATGAAGAGTATGCGTATCAAATAAAGAAAGACAAAAAGAATGTTGTGAGGGATCATGAGGGTAAGGTTGATGATTCTACTCAATATCATAATAGCTTTGATGCAACAAAGAGTGTGAGAGGGAGGCAAGAAGGAATTAACAGTATTGATTCTGAATCCATAGATATATTTAGCAATTCAGAAAACTTGATGTGGCTTTCAGATGCTGAGGAGGACTCAAGAGTATCAAGAGCTGATGGATACAGTAGGAGGGACACTGGGGATGATTTGGACAACACCACAAATTCACATAATAAGGTGATCAAAAGTGATATCCATAAGAGGAGAACACCAAAAGAGGCTGATGAGGCTTGGGACAGTGACTAGCCCAGTTAATGCAAGACCATAATCCATTGTGGTATTTTAGACTTTGTTGTCTTACAAGCATACTTGAACAAATAATTGGACCAAACAAAATCATGAAGGTATAAAGCCCAATATGGCCCGATTATTCAGTCATGTAGATTCCTCTCACTATTATCTTAGCCTCAAGATTAATGTTAGAGTAAAGTCCATTTTTGAGTCCCTAACAAAAAGTACGGTCCTTACTTTAATCCCTTATAAAAAAAAATATTCATAGTAGTTCTTTTTTAAGGATTAAATTGGATCTTCATTAAATTTCTGAGGGATCCTATTTTCAAAGAACTGGAACCGTAGAGGGACCTAAATTTGACTCTTTTTTTTAAGGAATAAAAGTGGGGACCATATTTTTTGTTAAAGATCCAAAAGGGATTTTACTTTTAGAGTAAATACTCTTTTCGATCCTCAGTAAATTTTACGATGCCCGCTTTAAAAAAGCTATTTACGGTCCCTAAGAAATTCAAAATGGACTCATTTTAGTCCTTTTGAGGGACTAATGTGGGTTTTTTTGAATTTGTGAGGGATCAGACTTATTTGCTAGAAATCACGAATAGCCTTTTTATTTGCTAGAGATTAAAGCGGACATCGTGAGATTTGCTGAGGAAAAAGGGTATTTACTCTTACTTTTATTGTTATCTTCACGAAATATGTGGCTTGTAGTTTTGAGGCATCTGACTTAGACTTTACGCAAAAGAAAATTGTTTGTACGGAGGTTTTGATAGTGAATGAATTGAATTTAATCAATTGAGATTGAAAGAGATGTGGGATTTTTTTTATTTGTAATTATTAAGGTACGTGACAAATGGGCAAATTTAATAAAGTCAATCACAAGCTAGTCTTGGGCGGTTGTGAATTGAAACGTTGGAGTAAGAAACTCAGATGGATGCAATTAAATAAAATGGCAGTAAACGTAATTGAGGCGTTAACGCGCATGTTAGCATGCCTGGTTGACTTTTTTTGTCAAACTCAAGCATGCACCTCGTTGTGACTATGAAGAAAAGAAATGCTCATCAAGCATGCTCATTTAAACGGAGTTTACTATGTAAAGCCATGAAGTATTAACTAAATGAATATCTCTGGTCAGCTCTATGAAAGTTTTCTGTTTCAGAAATTGGTCACACAATGACATGAGCTAAATAATTTTCTACCACAGAATTTGGCAGGAAAAAGAAAAGAAAAATGTTGAGGGTGTGTACGACACTTTCATCACTTAGGAAAGAGTACTTATAATGGTATACACGTAGGATGATTGAAGGCCATTAATTGACTTAATGAATAGAACCCAACCAAGGTGGTTCAATTGGCGCAGTGATGAAGAATTTTGATTCCATTTTCATTAATATTATTTTGTGAAGGGATTTAAAATCTTAATCCTCGATGTGCTTTGAATTTCAGATTCGTTCATAGGCGGTTGAAAGAGTCTCAACCATTTAGATTACTGGGGGAAATCTTTCCAAAAAAAAAAAAACTGGAATGAAAATTATGTCAGTGTCAGATACAAAGATTGAGATAGGAATAATATTTCGGGTTGATACAACACAACTTTAATATAAATACAATAAATTTTTGGTGTTTTTATTTGTGTCAAAATTCAGTACATCTCATCAATTTTGAATATTACATAATCAGCCAAAAAAAAATTGCCACATTTTTTTTCTCTCTCAATATTACATGTGTAATGTTAATCAAGTGGGGAATGTTATATTTGCACGTTAACACACAACAACAAAGATTTATCCACTTTCATATAAATACAAATACATTCAATACGAAAACAATTCAATTTTTTAATTGTACCAAAACCTTCACCACGAACAAGACTAGTAAATTTTGATGGTTGAAATAACCTACAAATTAAAATTTATGAATTCCTGTACCAAAAAAAAAAAAAAAAATTTATGAATTCTAAATATTTACACGACATGCTTTTAATGTAGGTTGACATGACGTAATACATATCTGCTAGTCAAAGTGGTAGTTAATCAAGAAATAAGAGTCTTGATTAATCATGCTAGGTAAGAAATATTTTAACCACATCAATTGACTAGGTAAGAAATAAGATTGAATTGAATCACACTAAAACTAGTCATCAATTCAATCTTTTTAATTTATAAAGATTAAAAATATTATTAGAATTGAACAATTTGTCAGGAGATTGAGGTCCACGGGCAGCAGACACATGAAGGAAAAAAAAAAATGTATGGCCTAGAGAAAAAGAGAAAGGGGAGGAGAGAGAAAAAATGTGGGAGGAAGTGAGCAGAAAAAAAGGAGAAAAAAGGTTTATTTTATTTCGTGAATATGAACTGTAGGATTAGATTGTAATCGGACGATAATGAAAGGGGTAGGAAAAGGTTGGTAAAATAAGAGTAGTCAGAATAACCTATCCCTTGAAAAAAATTATAACATCTTTCTAAAATACAATGATAGAATAATATCTTTGTCTTATATTATGAGAATACACCTCACTTAAAATAATATTGAAGACACACTTGATGTTTTTCTCTCCGAGTAGGATGATAATGAAACATTAACTCTTGAACTAGGGATGCATGAAACCATGAGCAAGCACTCTATTTATAGGCATTGGGTGGTGACACAATTTGATCACTCATTTCAACTTTCCGTATTTGCAATAGTGAAAGTGCTCACCGTCCAAAACCACTGAGGATCTCTTTTTGGTGTAATGTATAAAGTTCGATAGTATAAACTTATACTATACGTTATGATATGTTTAATTATTTGGTGTGACCATCGTATAGTATAAGCTTATACAACAGAAACTCTTTATACATCAAAATGATATATAACTTAATCAGGTCTAGGAAGATAGGATTAGACTTGATAAGGGATTGATGTATTAACCAATGCAATTCTAAAGAATTAATATATTATTTTAATATTAATTAATTAAAATATAATATAAATTTTCAATATATAAATTTTTAAAATTATGGAGATTTTTATTTTTATAAAAATTAATATATTTTTATTGGATACACTGATCAACAGATTTCTATAAAAATCAATATCATCTGATATATTTGGGAGAATTATATAAATTCATTATTAAAATGTATTTTTGTCAAAAATATTTATTTTTATCCTAGCTAATATTATACAGTGCATTACCAAATATTGGATGATATTATCTTATATAATATATTATCTTATACAATATCATGTCAAACGTTGGATAGTATTAAAATTTAATCAGATCTTATACAATCAGGTCTTATACTATCAAATCTTATATTGTTAGGCTTTATCCTTACCAAACATGTACTAAATGAATAAAGACAAGCAATTGATTCACATTAAAAACATCAAACAAAGCTTCTCCATTTGCGAAGATGAGAACAATGATTGATTATATGCAACCTTATTTTTATATTTTACATAAAAAATGTTTTTGATACTCAAATCCATGACCGTCCGATTAAAAAAAACAACCTTACCATTACTACAAAGCATTGGCCTTCAAAATGTCTTTCTTTGTATTATTACTTAAAAAAATCAGCACATGATTCTGACTTAGCTGGTGCATAGAACGGAAAAAGGACATGATGCCAAGTGTTAAATGTCCACAACAAGCATGATGTGCAAGCTCTTATAAACCATGTTGAGGGTAATGACTAATACAGCAGTAAGAAACACAAGATATAGAAAAATATTTAAGAGTCAAGCTTACAATGAATTTCATATTTGAAGATTGAGACAACTTAGTGGGAATCTAATTTTTAAGACGTGCTCTTTGGTCTTTAGTGGTGGGGACTCAAATTAATCCTCACCACAAAGACAATTTAGTTCCTCCAAGTCTTTGAAAATTACAAAAACAAGTCAATTTCCATGGAAAAAGATCCAAACATTTTTGGCACATGTCGACCAAGTCAACAGAGTCCACTTACAATGCAAGAGTCATTTACCAAAAAAAAAATAAAACTAAATTATCTACACAATATTTATGCAAAAACTATAAACGAGTTTGGCAGAAAAATAATTTCCTTTTGAAATTACAATCCCAATCCCAATTCCATGGTTGTAACCATTTTTTTCTTAAGTTAAAGGAAAATTTGTAATATCATAAAAAAAAATTGAACCTTATAAAGAACTAATTCAACCCAAAAGTTTAAGCTATTGGGTACGGCTACATTAATGATTTTATATAACTCAACACGCCACCTCACACGAGAGTTCACTGAGCTTGAAGGGTGGACAATGCACAGCCCCACCTACCTTTGCGAACAAAAAAATTTCACTTGAAAGAAAATGGGGGGCGGCGAGGATCGAACCCGGGACACGGGACTCTAATACCATGTAAAGAACCAATTTAACCCAAAAGTTTAAGCTATTGTGTGAGACTACATTAATGATTTTATATAACTCAGGATAGCTTATCCATTGATCATTGGATGAATTTGAATGCAGAATGATAAGAGTTGGACAATTACAGGATTAATGGTTTGAAATTCAAGGTACCAGAGAAGAATATAACTATTTACTAGAAAATTAATGGAATATCATTTAGCAATTTCATAATTAATGGTCACAACATGTGTTTAACTTGGGGGGGTTATGCATATTTAAAGAGAAGGTACAAAAGTTTGCAAAAAGATAACACTATTGCACTCACAACAAGCTCTTCACTCAAGAAATCTAACATGGCAGCATGTCAAATTCTGAGATCCCATCAGGCTCTTCCCAATATCCCTCCAAAGAATGGCCTACTTTGCTTGGTATAAAACAGTATTTGTACCATAACCATACACCACAGTTCCTTTTGGTGTTATACACAATATCAATATATCACATATTCAAAAAGCTCAGCCACTCTCTCTTCTGCAGTTACCAGGTAACAAGTACTTGTATTTCTCTGCATTATTCAACAAATATGAAGGAAGATGTACTGCTGAATAAGAATGAGGTATAGGTCCCAACTTCCCAATAATCTCCTTAAATGTATACTCTTCAGGAAGCATGTCATATAGGTCAGATCCTTTGCAAATCAGATCCTGAATCCTTTTAGGGTTCAAGAAATGAGAGAACCTCACCCTATCATTATGGCTATAAGCTTTCATCTTGAATATGAATTCGCTTATATTGCGGAAACAGAAGCTACAATGCCAGCCAGAATCTGACAACAACACATCAGCTTGCCTATAGTGTGCGTAACATGTCTTGTCGGTCTGGTATCGATGAATCGATGCTCTCCAACTTTCATTGTCCAGAAAGAACTCAAAAGAGTACAAGTAGTTCCTCAGTTGAAGATGAAGAACAGGAGGAATGTCATTGCACCACCTCAAGAGGTTAATTGTGTGAGCACTAGGAATCTCATCAACATCAGACATTATCAAGAGATCATCATCTTCAATTCCTGCTATCCTCAGAAGCCTGTCTAACGCAACTCTTTGATATGCTTCTTCAACAAAAGGATTCTCACCTTTCTTAAATCTTCCACCAATCACCCCATATGTCATTCGAGACTCCACAAACTTGAAATTGTCCCTATTGCTTGCAAAAATCAAAGGTTTCGGCAACGCCGTAAATGTCGAGTTTGATTCGAGGATTACATAATGCGTCACGTATGGATACATTTCTTTCCAACGAATAGTAAGCATGTCCACTTCATTATTAAACAACACGGCATCGAAAACTCGTCTTGGCGATTCGCGAATCGTCCAACCATGAAGTGTGCATAAAGTCTCCATTGATACATTCTCATGATAATAGTGAGGGATTTCATGGAAGGGCTTTGGAGGAGATTCCCATAGTGGTCTCAGAAAGAATGTGATTTTATGTCCATCCAAATAGAGAAGGAAGATGCCTATTGGGACGACCACAAACAAAAATATGTAGGTCTTGTAGTCAATCCCTCTTAAAGTACACAGAAATCTTGACATGCGCAATGCTGCACGAGTTCCCTCCTGCATTGAAAACAAAAACTTTCTAAGTTAATTTAATGATCAAAAACCTCATATGCTTGATTGCACATGTTGAATACCGAGAGAGAAGAGAGGAACATTTGAAAATAATACTCTGAGTATCAACTACACAGCGGAGTCTATTATATAACTAAAAAGAAAGAAAATACAAACAGATATACACGATGTGAGACTTCTATACTACTATTCTAAACTATCATTTACAACAGCACAAATAGTATCAAGCAGTAGCAGTTCATCCCTATCAAGCACATATTTGACAAAGATATCTATAGTTCCAAAACAAACATCCTGGTATTATTTCATCTTCACATGAAAATATGAATTGGGGGAAATCCGGAAAGTGGAATTCAAAATGATAGAAGACATGTCAAGAAAAGAATAATCTAAAACTATCAAAATTCCAAAAAGCACAGAATTCTTAATTTCCTAAGTAAAGGGAAACCAAGTGAAGTACCAAATATAGATAGAAGGGTCAGAGAGAGACACAAAGAATCAAAGAACCAAAGATTCAAAGTTGAAATCCATAATTCAAAAGCTTAAACCTACACTTCAAACTTCAGAGGCTCAAAAACTGGAAAACCACAGAAATTAAAGATTGAAACAATAGCACAACAATAAGAGCATAAACCCATTAACTATAAAACAGAAATTAATCACATTTGATATCTCTGATACACATATACAAAGGAAATAAGGAAGAATAGGCTGAGAGAAACACTGAAAAGTAACTAATATGATTAACTTGGATTGAGAAGGATTAAGCTTAAGACAGACTAATTTATTTATTTTATGAAAAGTGGAACAGATGAAAATATATTTCAAGTTCCCATTTTAGCATTAACAACACAACACAAACCCAAAAATAAATAAATAAATAAAAAATCAACTTTCCAACTAAGTAGAGAGATACCAGACAGAAAGAAAAAAAACCCAATTGGGGAAACACAGAAATTAAAAAAAAAAAAAAGTACCTTGTTGCAATCATCTCCACAGATTTCATCAGTCTTCTTGGAATTATTATACCCCACAGACATGGTGAAGAAAAAAAACAATTGGGGTTGTGATTTCTTCCCTGGTAATCACTACTCAAAAGTCAAAACCATCTACCAAAAAAAAAACAAAGAAAGTCAAAACCAAAGGGCCAAATTTGCAGTGAGAAAAACCTGATAAAGCTACAATCTTTGAAGCCTTACTTGCTAAGTCTCTCTCTCTCTCTCTCTCTCTTCTCTCTGGGTACTTAGTAGTGTATGTAACGTCAATTATATTTATAGCCGTTTGGTATTTTCTTTTTTCTTTTTTTCGGGTATTCCAAGAATTGAAGGACGACAGTAACACACAGCAATGAAGGTAGATTCTAAGTGCATGATAAATGGCTCTAGACACGACACAACTCAAACAAGACAAGTTCCATTCCTTAAACTCCTCCAAAGGGTTCACAGACACCACATTTGTTTTTTTACCCTTATCCATGTCCCTTTTCCCCCAATCTTCAATTAGCATTGTCTCTTCTTTTCTTTAGTAAAAATTTAAGATTTTGTTTGTATATTCATAAAAGTGAAATGCCTTTCTCAAACCTAAAAGCCAAACCGAATATTCCACTCGAAATTACAAAACTTGGGGGAAAAAAATAATTCTTTTTTATTTTTTTTAATAAACCACGTATGTATATCGTTCTCGTCAAAATTAAAATTTTAAACTCTTCCGAATATAAAAATCAATCAAATAGATACTTTTACCTCCGGTGCGTATTTCAATTAAACTATCATCATTTGCTCTCTTTTTATGTTTTGTTTTTGGGAAGATTGGTTCTCCTATTAAATAATATAATTTATATCATTTTACTTTCATAAAAAGGTGGGATCCACACTTTTATATTTTTTTTTTCAACTTTCTCCTCTTTATCTTTTTCTTTCTCTTACTTAAAATGACATAACTTTATATCCTTTGAAATGATACACATTTTTTCCTTTGTTTTTTGGTACAAGTATCTCTTATTAGGGAATGGATCATCTCGTATTGAAAACAAAAAACAACATGATAAAAGTGAATCAATTATGAAAAAAAAGAGATAGAAAAATACTAAAATAGATAGTTATTAAATTATAATCATTGATAATAACATATATTTTGTTTAAACCATTTCCCTCTTTTTATGTTTTTAGACACAGCTAAAAGTGTCTTCTCAATTGGATGGGTTGAAGAGACGAGGAAATATCTTGTCGAGAATAAAATTCGTAGATGCTTAGATTCCACCAGATCTCGTCCTTCGGTAATTCCAATAGCTGCTGTCTCATTCGACCGTAACTTGTGTAATTCCTGTTTATATAATTAAAGTAAGGGTTTTATAGGAGTTAAGTTGTAGGGAAAGTGATTGTGTTATGTTATAGAGATTCGTTTTGCGTGCTGAAGTTTTTTTTGTTGCGGGCCCCACAAAATGTTATGAGTGTAGGAAATTTTTTTTGGTCATGTTAAATGATAAATGATAAACCCTTAAACTAAAGAAAAATATTTATCTTTTAAAATTACATAACTTGCGTTATCTAACTCTCCCGAAGAGAGAGATAAGATTCATAATTTTATTCTTATTTTATCCATTCTTTCTCCCTCATATTTTATCTTTTTCTCTCATTTGAAATGATATAATTTTACTTACTTTAAATATAAAATGACACACATTTTTCCCGTAAACTAATATTTGAGGAACAAAAATGGAAGGTTTAACTCTAGAATCAGGACAAGAGACACAATATGACACGATATTCCGACACGTTAATTCTAAAAAAATGTTAGATTTCAACAAGTTAGACTTAGGACACGTTTTGATATTAAATATTATTTTTAATTTAATACTCAATAATTTAACAAAAAAATAAAGTTAAACTTATAATGCCCATCAATTTTATAAGAAAATATAAGATATCCCAAATATTTATATTAAACTCAATAAAATGGTAATCGTAATACAACGAATCTAATAATTGTAACTAAAAACGCAACGCAACCTTTGAACCTTTTTTGAGTCTCTACAACGCGTGTTAGAATGTCAAAGAGTGTCGGAGTATCGGGAAGTGTCAGACACAACGTCAGTATTTTTGAAGTGTCGGTGCTTCGTAGTATATATATATATATAATATATATATATATATATATATATATATATATATATATATATATACACACATATATATACATATATATATGTATACATATATAGATAGTATATCTATATATGTATACATATATATATGTATATATATGTGTATATATATATATATATATATATATATATATATATATATATATATAAATGATCTTTTAACACTAGTGTCAAACTTTAAATTTTGACACAAATTCTAAGAGTTGATTATATCAATCAATAATTATTATTTATTGGAAATTTATAATTAATTAATGAGTTTGATCGACAAAAATTATAATTATTGATTGGTGAAAATCAATAATTAGAATTTGGTGTCAAATTTCAAAAAAAATGATACCAGCGTAAAAAGATCTCCCCCTCCCCATTGGGTCAACTTAATGGGTCAAATTTATTATTAATTAATTAATAATTTTGATCCAATATATTATAATCGTTGATAGATGAAAACCAATGGTTAGGATCTAAAATAATATAAGCTTATATCTTTTAAAATGACAGATGTTATTCCCTAATAATAATAAAAAATCTTATATTCAACCTTAATAATTGATTTTTTTATATCTGCTTGTCATAATTTATTGAAAACTAATAATTAGTTAATGATTGTAGTCCAATAAATTATAACAATATCTTGCGCAAAAATCAATGACTAAGATTGAGTTGGTTATAATCATTATTTAATTATTAATTATCAATGGCTGAGTTTTGGTATAAAATTATAATAAGAAGATGATGTACTATATATATATATATATATATATATATATATATATATATATATATATATATATATATATATGGGTAAATATTTCTACAGCCACTTTAGATAAGGTTATCTACAGCTACCCAAAAACTACGTCGTTTTGATTATTGAAGGGTGTTTCTGTAATTTTAGGCGAACTAATGAAGGATGTTTCAGTAAAATATATATGATAAATAAATAAATAAAATTACGAAAATACCCTTCATTAATTCACTTAAGATTACAGAAACACCCTTCATTAATCAAAATGACGTAGTTTTTGGGATAGCTATAGATAACTTTATCTAAAATGGCTGTAGAAATATTTTTTCCATATATATATATATATATAATTGACAAACTTGTGCCTAAATAAAATGCTAGGAGTGTTTTCAACCAAAATAAAAATAAAAATGCTATGAGTGTTTATAAGAAAAAAAAATACTAGGAGTGTCAAATAAATTATAATAGCTGCGATAGCTATCGCAATCAATGCGTGACTCAAGTAATAAAATGCTATTAGTGTTTATAAGAACAAAAATGCTAGGAGTCTCAAATAAATCACAATAGCTGCAATAGTTGTTAGTAGGGATTTTAATAGGCCGAATCGAATTAATTTTTGGTCTTAAAAGGTTAATTAAGTTTGTGTTTAAAATGTATTAGCCTGACCAACTTTGTTACCTGTTATAAATATAATTATCAACTTGTGACCTGACTTGTTTACAAAAAAATGAAAACTTGATTTAACTTGTTAGTCTGTTTAAAAAAAATAAGACAACAAAAATTTATCCAAACAGAACATACAATCAACAACACTAGTAATTTCATAAATATTCATAAATTCAATGTATACTCAAACAGCATAATATAGAACGAAATCGTTCAAAAAGTTTGTTTAACTAATAAAATTGGGTGAAATAAATTGAGGAAAAAAATAGAGCTATTAAAAATAGTATAAAAAATATAAAATATGAATAAGAAATAACATACTAGGTTGGTCTGAGAGGCTCTAAGGCCGAGCTTTTGAATTGGAGCCTTATGCCTTTTTATTTGACGAGCTTTTATACAAGTTCAAGTCTGGTGCCAACAACCAATTTTAGACATGTAAGCTCAGGCCTTCATGAGCCGAGCGAAAACCCCCTGAAAGGCCATTGGTTTGTTTAGCACCCCTAGTTGTTAGCTATTGCAATAGTGTTTATAAGAAGAAAAAAAATGCTAGGAGTGTCAAATAAATGACAATAGCTACAATAGTAGTTAGCTATCGCAAACCGCGTGACTCATCAAATTTGAGTATCTCAACAATCTAATTCTTAAATGTGAAATCCAATATTGATATACTCGCTCTTAATCGAATACTAACTACTAAGTCCCTAAGTACTTGATTTGCCCCCTAACCAAACACTTGACTAGCACGAGCCTAACCCGACTCTGATACCAGTGTCAGGCTGGTCTAGGAGAAGTCCGTGGCGAGGGACAAGAAAGCACAAACATCTTTTTTTTTTTTGTTTAAATGGTTATCGGACACTGACACGCATCGACACGCAGTTAACATTTTCTGACACGTGATCAATGTTTTCCGACACTTTTTTTTATCCAAATTTTATTTTATTTTATCTTTTTAACTAAACATAAAAAATTATTTATAAATCAAATATTTTCTGTTATAGAATTTGACATGAAAATTAACTAGGCATGAAAAATTACTTTTGCTTTAAATTCATGTTAAGGAATTTGAATATTTGATTAGGTATTTGACATATTATGGGCTACTATATATAGTGAATATGAACTATATTATGTTTATTAAAAATATTATTTGATATAAAAATGTGTTCATAACGTGTCAAAATCTAACATTTTAGAGAATTAATATGTCGGCGTGTCGTATCGTGTCATGTCTCGTATCAGTATCGGTGCAACATAGGTGGGAGATCACCACAAATGGGTTAAGGACACACTACCATATCAAATGGACCCGACACCATATTTCAAGATATTATGTTCATGGTCCATCCATTTATATTCAATTTACACTACTATAAAATTCACAATCAGTGAGGGAAAAATTCCCTTGCAAAACAGCAAAATTCCCTTGCAAAAATTATTTACGACGGAATTTGAGAGGGAACACGGTCCCTCGCTAAAACCCTCATCGCAAATAGATTTGCAAGGGAAATTTGTCATATGACAATTCCCTCGTAAATTGTTACGGAAATGTTCCCTTGCAAAAAAGTGAATTTCCCTCGCGCACAACAGACCTGTCAACAATGTTTTTCCAACGTAGATTGCAACGGAAATTGCGAGTATAATTTCCCTCATAAATTTTCGTAGCAGAATTTGCAAGGGCTGTATTAAATTTCCGTTGCAAAATTTGCAAGGGATCATTTTGACTTTCCCTCGCAAAAGACTACGAATTTTGCAATTTGATTTTTCCCTCGCAAATTGCTACGTATTAAACTTTTGTTAACTTTCCTGAAACAACAAGGATTCCAAATGAACATAAATACATAAATTGAGCATCATAAATCCAAAAAAATACTGGATAAACAATTAAATTAAAATTAAATAGTAAATCAACAAAAGTGAACAACAACAACCATCAAATCTACAACTAAAATGTCTCTAAAGTTCTAAACAAAATAAAGCATACAAAAAATATCATATATCTCTGACAAAAGAAGTAAAACATACAAATAACAACTAGTATGCCTCTAAAGTCCTAGCAAAGTCATCATCATCGTTAGGGTCATCATCCGGCGCCTGTTCCTTCGACTTGTTGCAGTTGGCTTTCTTGTCCTGCATTAAAAGTCGGAGTTGTTCATGCATTTGTTTCATAATGTCAGCTTGCTGCTTCATAAAGTCCGCTTGCTGAGTTAACTGCTCTGTCGCAGCATGCAATTGCTCCTGAATCTGGGAGTGGGATCATACACACAAACCACCTGGGTTTGGAATTTCTGTTGATGCTACAGACCTCCAACCAGAAAAGCCACTGTCGGATATGAAGAATGATGAGTCGAGAATATGCCAACAAATCTCAGCATGAACGATACATGAAGGAGATATCGTAGAATGGTCAAAGACTACTCCTTCCTCAATTATCATGTGAAGTTTCTGAAATGGTTCACTCTATATTTTTTTTATAGTGATTGATTTTTACACTCCCTTGTCTTCAAAATGCTATTCACACACGTTGAAAATGGCTGCTGAATATCTTGAACTGGGAACCCTAGCTTTTTTTATTGGGCTGAACTTAACTTTTAATTAAGTGGTTAAAGCTCAACTACAAAGACCAGTGCCCTTTTTTGGTGGCAACATAAGCATGCGTCACTTTTCATTCATTTGTACAGTGATGACAACAATGATGGCTAGAACATGTCTCTTTAAGACATTATCCTCTACTTCTGATAACCAATTCATTTGTACACACATATTAAATTTCAACATAATCTTATCTTTCCTACGATTAGTTGACATAGGCATTACTATCACTACATGCACTCAATGTCTGCCACAAAGAATGCAATGACGCATTTAATGACATTTTCTCATATGCATATTGCATATTTTCTATATAGTCTTCTCCTACCTATAATGGCAAATTCCTAATTTATGCCCTTTTAAATTTGATTTATTTGTTATTTTTTAATTCTGTAAGGGAATATATATCCCTCGCAATTTGCAAAGGAATATTAATCCCTCGCAGTTTGCGAGGGAAACAGTGAGGGAAATTATGAAATTTCAGTTGCAATTTTCAGATCCTAGATTTTGCGAGTAAACTTCCGACGCCGATTTTTTCCCTCACTGTTTCCGTCACAAACTTATGATTCTTGCGAGGGCTTCAACTTCCCTTGCAAATTGCGACGGAATTGCGACCAAACTGCAACAGATTCTGCGACGACTATGTAGTAATGGAAATCTTGCCAATTTTCCCTCACAATTTTCTTTCCCTTGCAAATTACGTCGCAATTTGTAATAAGATTTTTCTCTCACAAATTTTCCTAACTATTCGCGACTTTTCCAGTAGTATTACTTAACTCACTATCAACCAACCTGAACTTATCACGTACAGATAAATATTCCAACACTATTTTTAAATACATCAAATCCTAAAATCTAACTACATCGCAATTAAACCAACTACTCTTGGATTTTGAAACACTACTTAATTTGAAGGAGAAGGATAAAAACTTAGAAGTGTTTCCTTGTAGCTATCCACCTATCTCTCTCAATATTCTTCTGCTAAAAGTTCACTAATACTTACGAGTTACGATTCCTCTCTGTCCACATGTGCATGGAAACCAGACTTCTCATATATAAACTTTGGGTTTTATAAGAATTATGTTGCAGGAAAAGTGATTGTGTTATATTATAGAGATTCATTTTGCGTGCCAAATTTTTTTATTATTTTTGCTGCGAGCCCCATAAAATATTGTGTTTAGAAAAAATTTTGTGGTTATTTAAATGATAGATGATAAACGCATAAACTTTTGTTTTTTTTCTATTTTTGTGTTCTCGATGACATATTTTTATTTATTTATCCAATTATTTAATCTTCAAGCTTTTATATTCTCCTTTACGAATGGGCACTTAATAAATAACCTTAGCCAATCGGCCACATTAATCTGCTTACCCCAAAAAAGAGTACTAAGATTTAGAGTAAATAATTTTTTTGGTCCTTCACAAATTTTACGATATCCGCTTTAGTCCCTAGCAAATAAAAAGACTATCTGTGGTTCCTAAAAAATTCAAAGTGGACATATTTTAGTTCCTTTCAAGGGACTAATGTGAATCTTTTTTTAATTTATGTGGGACCACGATTTTAACTAAATGAGTCCATTTTAAATTTCTTAAGACCACGAATAGCCTTTTTATTTTTTTCTCGTGAAGCGAATAGCTTTTTTATTTGTTAGGACTCAAACGGACATCGTGAGGTTTGTTGAGGACCAAAAATAATATTTACTCTAAAATTTATAACAATCTCGCGGTAAATCCTACAAAAGACGAACAAAAGAAAAACTTTAAAAGAATTTAGAGGATAATTTCAACTTAAAAGTGGTCTCAAATTTGAATTCTGAATACGCAGTCGCATTAAAAATTTGAGAGAAGTTATATTTACTACATTTTTTTTTTCTACCGGGCACGAATTTGATTAAAAAAATAAAAATAAAAATAGAGTGCACGATGGAATTAGGCAAATACATATTCTTCACTCAAACTTCTTTGCTGGTACTGATTCGGGAGAAGGGGATTCAATGAGGCCAAGTTTGGAAAACTGGATAAGAAAGGTTAGATAGGATAAACTAATCCCATTCAATATTATCTTTATTAAGGGAGGGTATTTTGACTACCAAAATTTTCTACTAGCAACTTACTACCAATATAATCATCATTGGATCAAAGAGAGAGAATGCTAAAAAATTTATGTAAAAGGAGAAAATATTGATCCAATTATGATTAAATAGGTAGTAGGTTGGTAGTGGAAAAATTTGATAGTAAGAATATCCCTTCTCATCTTTATCCTACCTATACGGAAACTTTTAATTATTATTTTTTTCCCCTTAGTTAATATGGATACATAATGTCAGTTAATAAAATGATTTTGTTTCTTCAGATTCTAAAACGGTCTTTTTTAGAGGAAAGAAAGATATTTTAAAATTTTTAATTTCTTTTAGATTATATTATTTTTTATTATTATATTTTTAATCTCAAAACGACATCATTTTAAGAATGAGAGGAGATAATTTTCTCTTAAATAATAGAAAAAAACATTAAACCATGTATTATTTATTACGTATTGTTATTTGATTTAGTTTGAATGTATTAATTTTTTTCTGTGTGAATATAAATAAAAATTAAACACATAACTTAATATAATTTATCCAAACCCTTTATCATTAAACCCATCCTAATTGCTTAATTTGTATTAAGTATTTTTAAATAACGAGGGGACGGTAAATCTAAGTAGATAGGACAGTCTTATGACTAGTGTTAAGTACTTGTGTCTGGCTTTAGTAGCCTGCAGAGAGTTTGAACACTCTTAAAAAAATCTATCAAAAGGCACTTCAAAACAATTTTTTTAATATTAAAATAAAGGATTATATTTATCTCATTTTATATGAGATAATTAAATTTTCTACATACATAAAAGATAGGTGGATCCCACTTTTTTTTTTCACTATTTTCTTACTTATAGGTCTCACTTGCAATTGTGTTTCTACAATATAAGATAATTATTTTCCTACAACATAAGAAAATTATTTTTCTAAAATAAATGAGTTTCACAGCTTAATTTTATATCACGGTTCTTTGCTTTCATGATGTAAAGAATTAATTTAATTCAAAATTTTAAAGTGTTAGGTGATAACTTTTTTAATGATTTATATTATTCTCTAACATATTTCCTCACGTAAAAATCCTTTGGGCATGAAACATAGATATTGTATCGAACCAATTTCACTTGAAAATGGGATAATGAGAATCGAACTCTTAATCTTAGATACCATGTAAATAATTAATTTAATCTAAAATTTTAAAATGTTGGGTGATGAGTGATGAGTGTTTATTACTTTCTTCACACTAGAGAGCATAAAGTGACTCTAAACTAGTCGACAAGAAGAATAGTGTTCCGAGGTATTTTTTGATTCAGTGGCTAGATTAGAGAAAAAGTAGAAGTGTACATAAACAAAGATCGTGGAAAGCAATAGCATCACGCGTACAAGAAAAAGTGCATGGAGAAGACAAATTTCTACCTTACAGTTTGCACTAAAGACACGTTTGTTACAACGTTATAAAGAAACTTGAAAACATCGCACTGATTATCCTTTATTAATATATTTTTTTTGGTGAAATAATATTTTTATTTTTGTTTAGCTTTTGGTAGTATAAGAGGTTGCGGGACAACGACCAAATTATCATTGTTGACACAAAACATTATCAAAATGTCATGTACCAAATCTTTTTTACCAAAGTGCCATATCATCAGTTTCGTTACGCCATGTAACGAGTTAGGATTGATCATGCGGCAGCACCTCGTTGGCCACGTAACTAGCTGCGCAGTGCAGCTAGATTACGTGCCAAACAACCCCTGCCATCGTCTGCCATGTGGCCTAAAGCCCGGGGCTATATGACGTCTTACGTGGACAAATCACTGGACTGCGTAGCTGGTCACGTGCATGTGTGACCGTGTCATCATATGTTAGTCTCGCTGGACAGATCAACAATTTTATGTGACAAAATTTAAACCGGTCCCCTCCCCCTTGTTGGAAATCAACCACACACTAATCGAAAATGAAATGAAAAATAGAGAGAATAGGCACAGTGATCTACCCTAGTTCACCCAATTTAGGCTACGTCAAGCTTGTCTGTACTATATTCACCTCACCGTCACTCGTTACAAGTCACTCGGATTACAAGATAAATATAAATAGGATTAGAAAACCCTAACAACAGCTATTCATGGGCCCAAGCCTAAACTGCTAAGAAAATTACAATAAATCAGAGGCCCGCAACAGTGCCTTGCAGGACCCCAATTGCCTTTCATCTGACCCCGACAACTGAGGCCATCATCAATGTGCGAAGTATGGGCCATACCCAACACCCCTCCCCCCCCCCTCTCTCATCCCTCCCCTCTTTCCCTTTCCCTCTCTCGCCTGTTCTCCCTTTCCCTTTCCCCTTCCCTCTCTCCGGTCCCCCTCCCTCTCTGTGGTACATTTTTGTCAATGTCCATTTTGCCCTCCATCACTCTCCAGATCAGCAGAACATAAATTAACTAAGAAGAACACATCACATAGTAAAATAAAAAATACTACAGAAATTAACTGATTTGCACCGACTCATACGCAGATGTAAAAAAAAAAAATTTCAACCAAAATTAGCTAATAGAGAACGACACACGAAAGATGGATGAAACGGGAGAGGGAGGGGGTATACATTAAGCACAACACGCTGGACTGCTAAGCTAGTAAGCATCCACGTGTAAAAAAAGGTGACATGTAACTAGCTATGCTGCAAAGCGAGTTACACACCTAAGACACCATGTCTCGGGCTTGTGTGCCACGTAATCTAGCTGCACTGTGCAGCTAGTTACGTGGCCAACGAGCTGCTGCCACGTGACCAATCTTATCTTGTCACGTGGCGTAGCGAGACTGATCACGTGGCACTTTATGGAGTGTGACATTCTGCTAATATTTTAGATAAACAATGACAATTTGGTAGTTGTCCCGGAGATTGCTTGGTTGCACACTTATATTAAAAACAAATTCATGTACAACTCAACGGATTTATATTCTTATACTAGATGTGCGCTTTTATCTTTCTAATATGTAATTTTTTTTTTATAAATATAACTTCCATCTCTCTTTTTTTAATCTCTTCTGTTAACTTAATCCATTTTCAACCATTTTTTTGTAAAATAATCTGTATCGTTTGAAGGGTTAGTTTATTCAAAGATAACCATTTCTGTTTGGGAATATGAGAAAATTATCATGGTTTCCTTTTCAATCATCAGGCCTAGATCATGGCCCATGGGTTTTAGCTCGTAGCTGGTGTTGAAGCTCATCTTTCATTTTCTTCGCTGCCTTTTTAAATATAAAAAAAACTGATAGAACTTTAGTGGAGGAACCCTGGGCTTATTTTCGAGATATTGCCCAATCTTAACCATGGGCTTTTGTCGGTTACTGTATCTCTCTTTGTGTAGAGTTGCTTGGGTGGTGATGTAACTTGCAAATATGCAATAATGAAAATAAGGTGGATGGGTGTATTGGATTAGGATTTTAAAAGATTTTTTTGTTTGAGATAAAAAAATCTTATAGAATTAAAAGGACTTTAGCAATTTTTTCAAAAGATTTATTTTACGATCATTATTTCGTAAGATTAGATTTTAAATGATTTTTAATAGAATTTATAAGAGTTGAAAGAACAATATGGATTTATAATTTTTTTAAAAATCATATGAATTTTTAATAAACATTAAAAATTACAAGAGTCAATACAAAAAAATAACAAAGAAATGTAATGACTATGAAGCACCGACACTTCAAAAATCCTAACGTGTCGTGTCCGACACTTCTCGACACTCACCGATACTCCGACACTTCCCGACACTCCAATACTCGTTGCAAAGACTCAAAAAAGTTTAAATGTTATGTTGCCTTGGATTTTGAGTTCTAACTATTAGATTCGTTAGATTACGATTATGATTTTATTGAGTTTAGTATAAAGATTTGGGATATATTATATTTCTTTACAAAATTGAAGGTTATTATAAGTTTAGTTTTTTTATATTAAATTATTGAATACTAAATATATTATACACTACATAAATTAAAAATATTATATAATATCAAAACATGTCATAACGTGTCGAAATTTAACATTTTTTAGAATTAACGTGTCGAAGTGTCGTGTCGTGTCGTATCTCGTGTCCCGTGTCGGTGTCGGTGCAATATAGTGTAATGATATTAATAAGAAAAAGTAAAACCTAATATAATATTTTCAATAAGTAAAGGATTTCTCCAGTCAATGGAGATAAGTTATTTCCGGTGAGCCCAAAATGACGTCGTTTTGGGGAGGAAATCAATGTATTTTTGTAATTATAATATATTACGGGGTTATATTAGTCTTTATTATTATAATTTTTAATCTTATAACTATAAAATGACGTCGTTTTGAACTCACTGGAGATAACTTTTTTTTAATAACACTGGAGATAACTTTATCTCCAGTGACGGGAGAAATACTTTTCCAATTTTCAATTAGTAAAACATAATATAATTTTGAACAAATATTCAAAATTACTAAGCAACAACTCTCAATATATCTAAAGCTATACTAGTTCTTCTCCCATTAACATTTTCTTGTTCCACTCTTGGGTTTGACCAATGAGTTAAAAATTATCTTCGTCATTTCGTATTAGAGCTATTCATATCTGACCATAAAACCCAATCTATTTATTTATTAAAATAATTCTAAATTTGCATATAGAACCTAAAGTTCATGATAAATTTTCGTTTGAAACTTTTTGCAATTGATCTTAGAAACTTTGAGATTTTTGTTCTACGTGATGAGAGTTTTCTAATCATATATCATATGCATGTTTTGTTTGAGTATTCTAAGAAAATTTAGAATATGAATTTCTGGGTTTTATTATATGAAAGTTTAAAAAATGTATCAAATTATTTTCAATCGATACATTGAAATCTTAAATTGCCTTGGGGCTTTTGAAAAATAAGGTTTTAATTATCTATTGACACAAAAATTGTTTAAAATTGTTTTCTATAGGAATTTCGTTCATGAATGTATTGTTACGAAATATAAGTTTCATAATATGAAAGCTTTAATCTTCCTTTAAATTGATATTGCTTCATTAATGTAAAACGAAGATTGATTTAAGGATTTTAGTTACCCACTTATTTTTCCAAAAACTCTCAAAAACTTGTTGTTTTTGAAATGAACATATTAAAATATTGTTGGTTAGTTGTTTTGTGATGAAAATCGCTAAAAAAATCTGCTATTTTTGAGCTGTGACAAGCTCTTATGGCAGAACCAGGTTCGAGCGAGTCAAAGAAAGGAGTAAACACTGCAATAGAATTGTTGCAGAATTACGGGTCGTCCTCAAGGGTCTCGAATTTGTTTGGACTAGAGGTTGGAGATGCTGCATCCTACAAAGTGATTCAAGTTCAGTTATCACTTTGCTCTCCAGCAGTGGAAGAGCAGCTCGAGAGTCTCGCTTAATGAATCAGATTCGAGCATGGTTACAAGAAAATTGAGAAGTTCACCTGGTTCAGAGAAGGAAATAGTTGTGCATATTGACTCTCTAAATATCCCTTAGACTGTACTCTTGAGAATAATTTGTGTTTTTTCAAACCCTCCCCTTGGTATTTGGCTTTTCCATTGGGCTGATTTATCTTTGTCTTGTAATTTTAGAACAATTTTATTGAATTGATCTCTTTGGGGTGTTGTTGTTAACCCCCTTAGATTACCATAAAAAAACACTGCAATAGAAAAACTTCAAGAAATTCTAGGGGTTCGGGTGAAATTGTGAGAAAGACATCCTATTTATATTTCTTATTAAAAGTCTCATGAAATCCACAAAAAATCCATTAAAATCGTTATATTTTTTAGTACCATAAGATTATTTTTCCTTTATTTAAAATCCTGATGGAATACGAATGGATTTATAGATTTGGATGAACTCTAAAATAATCTTTTAAAATCTGAATTGAATAACATGTGAATGTTTTTTTTTTTTCAATCCTCTAAAATCCTAATTAAATAACAATGGATTTTTTCCCCCAAAAAACAATCCATTGTATTCCTTTAAAATCCCAATACATACCTGAGTAGTTAAAATTGAGATTTTACCTAAATTTGGAAGGATGATGAAAAATCATAAAACATAAAATTCTAACATAAAAAAATTGTAACAAAAATAAAAACATCTCGAATTTGATGAAAATATTTTTATTAAAAAAAAAAATCATAAAATCATACAAAGAGAAATTTTAACTACCAGCACACAAACTCGAAGTTGAACACATTCGACTCAAGCTCGAAATTCTTGTCAAATAAACCAGCTTTTCATATCATCGGTACCTTTTCTTCTATTCTTCTCTCCTTTTCATTTTTATGGTTCTCATAAATCCTCATTGATGGAGTTATATTTTGATTTTGATCATTGTGAATTGAATCATATTTGGTTGATTTTCCCCATTTTCTTTTCCTTCTTCAAGGATTCTGCAGCACTCTGTGATCTATGAAAATGGATTTGATGTCTGGTTACAAGGTAAAAATTGATCCTGAGGAGTCTGTTCAAATTGATTTTGTGAATTTTCTAGTTTAAGATATGTATCTCCGTCTCAATAGGTTATGGTAATTTATTCTTGTTTAGAAATCAATTAATGTATTGATTTTTGTGCAGGGGGTTGTTGGGCTTGTTTTTGGCAACGAGAATTCTTCAAATGTAGATAGGTAAAGTTTTTTTTTTTTTTTTTTTTTCATTTTGATTTTTAAATGTTCTTAAGATTCTTTTACTATGTTATGCAATATGAGGAACATGTACTGCTGCATATATAATCTTCTTTTGTCTTATTGATTACTTGAGTGCAATGTGGATTCATTGGGTATCCCAAACTGTTTTTCTATGCACCAAATGAATGAATCTTGCAATGTTCAAAATTTCTTTTTACGGACATCTTTTAGATTCTATGACAAGGTTATTCACAAATCACAAGCGTAATACATGCTTTTGTAATTATGATCCTTTTTATTTCTCTCAGAATATTCTCCAATGTCATTGTGAAAAAGATCCCGTATTTTAAAACACATTGGTGGAATTGCTGTACTTTGATCTCATGATTACGTGTCATATCTCACATGTTCCTACATTATTGCCATAGTAATTAATTGCGCCGCAATAGCGCTGCGAGCTGCACCGTAAGGGCGTTGTGGTGCCTCGCCGCAAGAAACTGCACTGCGCCGCACCAGAATGCAATAGCGGCCATTGTGATCGCATTTGCAGCCAAACCACAGCCATATTGTTGTCATAAGGCAGAATGTCAATTTTGTCTTAAATTTAAATATGTAACAGAAATTTTTTAAGGGTTTTTTAATCTACCCGCATCTCTCTCTGTCACTTCTGTTATCTCTGCCTTTAAAAAATGTTTCCTTTTGTCATTATTTCTGTCATATATCTATTTTGCAAATTTTGCATCCACAACCCACCATAGCGTTATAGCATTTCTTGGGATTGGCCGTGACATGTAGCAATCCGCAGTTGATAACTTTGATTATTGCTCATTGCTTTACTCTTAGTTCATGAATTATAGCAGGCTAAATTGTTTTTGGCTGTAATGCTGTATATTTAATTAATATTTTTTTTTTTTTTTGTAGAAGAACACTTGATTAGAATATATTTTTAGAATTTAATATGAAGGTTACTATTAAATATTCTATATTAACTTGGTTGGTCATGTATTCTGTGTTATAGTAATTTTGCTTCATGAGAATTAGGAGTACTAACGGTCTTTTACTCTTCTATATCTGAATTATGATGGTTTGAAGTGGTTTTTAGAATCATTTTCATTTGCTCCTTGCTGGTGTCTGCCCATTAATTATATTATTGTTTGTTGAAATTAAATTTCATTGCTTGTTGACTTCTATCTGCTTCCTTGCATATTATATATATTTTAATTTTCTCAAGTCTTATTTTTTGGTGCAATATATCATTGCTGGCTATTTTTATTTCATAAGTTAGTTTCCATAACTATATTTTATAGATTTCAATTATCCCAGTGTGGCACTTTTATTTCATTTCTTTAATTGTCTGTTGTTTGATCTATCTATTTATACTGAGTGCTATGTTCCTTATCTTTGGCTTGTCTCAATAGCTATGTTGAGCGCTTGCTTGACCGGATAAGCAATGGTAAACTATCAGAGGACAGGAGAAATGCTATTACTGAGCTTCAGGCTATTGTTTCAGAAAGTCAAGCTTCTCAGTTGGCATTTGGGGCAATGGGTATCCTATCTCTCAAATAAATTGTTTTATTTTTTTGTCTCTTGTCTTATGTAATATGTTTGATACATCTCTGCAGGATTTCCTATAATGCTAAAGGTCTTAAAGGAAGAGCGTAATGATGTTGAGATGGTGACAGAACTTTCTTTCCTGTATTGTCTATTGTCTAATTGTTTTTGTTGTTTCTTTGTGTTACTCTAGGATGCAGATCATCAAGTTCAGTCTTAATAAGTGGACAACAAAAGAAAAATCAAATAAAAAATTAAAGTGAAATGTGTGAGCTTGTTTTTCAACAATTCAAATATTAGATTCATAATCTAGTTCAAGGTGTTAAATTTCGATTTGTAGCCATTCTTTACTTTAGGAACATCTTTTTATGTACCAAATTGAATCTGTCAGGTGTAAGGCAATATCCTTACTCATGTTCAGTATCTGAATTTTCTGTGAAGCTTAGAGCTTCTTTAGTTAATTGCTGACTTCTTACGTTCTGAAATTGTTATAGTCAGCTATGCATGGGTTCTATACACTATGATATTCTCTTCAGTAGTGGCCTTTATTTTTCTTTGATAGCTTTTTTTTGTTTTTGAAATTATTTTAGATCGCCAATGTGGTACCCCAATCATCAACTTACTTTGTTGGGTATCATGTGTTGGCTGTGCTAATTTCATTTATTGATGGACATGGGTTCAGTTAGATTGGGAAGGTTTTTATTTGCAGTTATTGAATGAAAACAGTTCACTATTATGGTCTTGCTGCCATTCCTTGCATCTTTGTCTACCCTTTTTCTTGTCAGATGGAGTTCTTTCCCTAAATTTGTATCATTTGCTTTTAATATATGCAGTCCCAACAGTGTGTTAAGTGGAAAATATATCCATGCAGGTTCGTGGTGCCCTGGAAACTATGGTAGGTGCACTGACTCCTATTTATCATGCAAAAGGATCAACTAATGAAGTTCGGCCAGCTTTGATGAACACTGATTTACTTTCTAGAGAAGCAGATAGTATCTCTCTTCTTCTAAGTTTGTTGGTAAGAATTTCTTTACTAAAGTCATGGCATGTATTCTCAATTATATCACTGGAGGTTTCCTTGACTTCTAGGCTTATGCATATAAATCATAATATTTTCTTAGTCATTTTTCCTTTGTGGTACTTTGACAGGAAGAGGATGATTTCTTTGTACGATATTATACTCTGCAAATATTGACTGCCCTTGTCACCAATTCTCCACAGAGGTATTAGTTTTTTAGCTTTGATTTTGATTTAATTCCTGAATTTGTTAAATCATCTAGCTTGGAAAGCACCATTGCTGACTTCATCTTCAGGTTACAGGAAGCTATATTGGCCATCCCTCGTGGTATAACTCGGCTAATGGACATGCTTATGGATCGTGAGGTACAAAACTTGAGAGCTCCGTATTCATCTGATTCATCTCTGCAACCTTCTCATACTTAATTGTTGATTTTTGTCACATGTCTATACAAAATGTACCTGTTTAATCTTTGCTCTTATAATTATTTGGGGGGCAATCTAATTCTTTAGATTATCAAATATTTACCATTTGAAATCTTCTGATATGTTTTGTTGATAGATCCTCTTTTTGAGAGAAATCATTGAATTGCTAATTCTGTTTGAGAATGTTGATGGTGTGCTGTTATGATACTGGGAAAATAATCAAGGTTTACCTTGCAGGTAATAAGGAATGAGGCCTTATTGCTTCTTACTCACCTGACGCGTGAAGCTGAGGTAGCCTTTTTGCTTTGATAGTAATTTTTTACCCACTTCAGCTTTTATTTTAATTTAAATTTTTAGCTTATTCTTTTTACTGGGTGATAAAATTTTGTCATCTAAATATATTTAATGATTATAGGAGATTCAAAAGATTCTCGTCTTTGAAGGTGCATTTGAGAAGATTTTCAGTATCATAAGAGAGGAGGGAAATTCGGATGGTGGCGTTGTTGTGCAGGTGATACATAGTTAATCCTAATACTATATCCGATACGCGTATCGTACTATTATCGTATCGGCGAATTAATGGACGTATCGAGAACGTATTTGGAACGTATCGAAAACGCCGTGTCGGTGTCGGTGCTTCATAGAGTTAATCTATGACAGTACTTTATTGAACTTTCTTTTTGAGCTACATGATGTAAGATAATAAGATATTAATCCATGATTATGTTATGGTGATATGGTCTACTTAGAGCTTGCAAATTAAAGCTGCCTATGTTTCATATACCTATATTTTTTTTGAAAAAAATACATATAGAAGTATGTTAATGGCAAGTTAGTCATGGTATACTAGTGCTGTTGGTAAGTCTTTCAGAGAGCTTGCCTGCTTCGATTTTTAATTATTATGAGCTAATATTGGTTACAAATCAATATGCACACAGACATGTTTATGGACAATTTTTGTTTCCATTACCCAATCATATTTTCTGATTTAGATAAGACAAATCAAAATAGGAAAAACAAAAACAAAAGCGAAAGGTGAAGAAATGAAACATATGTAGTCAAATTTGTATTATTTGTCATCTTTTGTTTGTATTAGGTGTTGAAAATTGGATTTTTTATTGTTGGCCAAGGCTTTCATATCTGAATCTTAAATATCTAATTATATTCTGAGCATCATTGAACTTCATGTAGTTTTTGGTCTAGATACTAATTCGTAGGTTACTGTACAGGACTGCCTTGAATTGTTGAACAATTTGCTTCGTAGCAATGCATCCAATCAGGTTTGTTGACTCTGTTGTGTTTATTCATTTCGAATCCTAGTTATGATTTCAACTACGTATGGTTCAGGTACTACTGAGAGAGACTGTAGGACTTGATTCATTGATATCAATTTTGAAGCTGAGAGGAAGTACTTACACTTTTACTCAAGAAAAGGTTAGATTCTTTCAGTTTTTTACTTTAGTTTTTGTTATTAGTGAAGCCTTATAGCTAACTTGTGTTATAAACACCATGCCAGTAGACAATCAATCTATGCAGTGCGATAGAAACCATTAAATTGTTATTAAAGGGAGGTTCTGAGGCAGATCCTGGGAAAGATATGAATAAACAGACAAATAAGACAACTCTGGTTCAGGTTTGTCAAGAACATAGTCTCATGATGATTGCAAAAATAGCTATCTGCTGATCTTATACTGCTGCTTTGTGGACTTGGTTGTAGAAAAAGGTATTGGACCACTTGTTAGTATTAGGTGTTGAAAGCCAATGGGTACCTGTTGATGTTCGCTGTGAGGTAAGATAACTTTCCTCTATCTCACACAATGTATTGATGTATTTAGCTCTAATATAAAATATCTGTAATAAAATTATAATTTTTTAATTGTATTACAAAAAGAAATAAGGAAGAAATAAGGGGGCGAATCGGAGCAGTAGTAAAGTTGTTCTTTCATGACTGAAAGGTCATGGATTCAAATCCAGGAAACAGCCTCTTTGCAATTATGCAAGGGTAAGGCTGCGTACAAGGATTACCTCCACCCCACACTTGCTAGTCGGGTTTAATGGGGAGTGGGTTTTTTTTATTACAAAAAGAAATAGCCTTTTTTTTTCTTGCTTACATTGTTTAACTTTCATTCTGTACATTACACATGGCATCCAGATATGGTTGTATGTGACTGCTGTGTTTGATGTCATAAGTAATGAATGAGAAAACGATATCCTTTTATTTGGGTGATAGTAGTTGCTGTTCTAGACCCCTTGTGTAAAATTATGTCAATAACAAGTCTTGCTGTCGATGAATCAGTTGAATTTGGAGTGCACTTGAGTTACAAAATGATCAATGCATACATTTCACTTTTGATTCACATACCGTTCAAAAGAGCATTTTCATTTAGTTATAGTAGTAGTGCCATTTCCATTTTTTATTCTGTGGCACTGTGATAAGATGCCTCTTAAGGTGTATAGTAGAAAGTATCACAGGGGAATAAAACCCACTGCTGACTCAGAGGAGAGAAGGGAAAATGTAGGTGTGGGTATTGAGGGGAATTCTGTTAGGGAGAATATTGAGGGGAATTCTGTTAGTGAGAAGGAAGTTGGTTAGTAGTGGAGGGAAGATGACGTGGAGGGGTGTGCCCTGCAATCAGTTATTTAAGCAGGTGAAAATAAAGGAAAAGCAGGCTGGGAATTTGGGAGTTCTTTGGGAGAGATCAGTGTCTCTAACAATACACTGAACCAGCCATAAAGTTACCTGATAGAAGTTGATTTGTTCTTATTTTCTGCATTTAGTTTTCCTTGTTATACACAGATCCAAACACTGTAATTGTTTCCTTTCATTAAATATAGAAGAAAATCCAGGTTTCTGGGCCAAATACCTTGTGTTGCTGTGTTAAAACTCTGATTTAATCACCAGTCTTATCAACTGGTATCAGAGCACTCCGATCCTTGGGGTGCTTTGGATGGTATTCACTCGTAACATGGATAATCGCTTGGAGGTTGTTGAGGAGCGTCTACGTAGAATCGAGACGGAGGCTGAAGAACGTCAGATTCGAACTGACCGTCGGTTGGATGATATTGTGACAATGTTACAAAGGAATCCCCGTCGTGGTCGTTCGCGTCGGAGAAGCAATGAATCCACTGATTCCGAATGGAATAATCCAATTGCAGGTGCGTTTGGTGGAGGACCACCGCGTCAACCGCGATTGGAGCTTCCTCGGTTCGCTGGTGATGATGTGTTCGCGTGGGTGACCCGCGTGGAGAGGTATTTTCTGGTTAATGAAATACCCGAACGGATGAAGGTAGATGCGGTCATGGTGGTTCTTGATGGATCCGCTCTAAATTGGTTCTTCGTTTGGGAGAGGAGTAACCCGAACGCATCTTGGGAAGATTTTAGGATGGATATCATGGATCGTTTCCAGTTGGAGTTGACAGGAAGTCCATACCAGGAATTGATGAATTTGTCACAAACTGGTAGCGTCGCAGCATTCCGGGCTGAATTTGAGAGAATAATCAGCCCCATCCATTATGCTGACGAAGCCATGCTGAAGGAGATCTGGCTGCACGGCATCCAGGCGAGTCTTCGAACGGAACTTATGCAAACCCATTTTGTGTCGTTGGCGGACATGATGAGGAAGACGATGAGTTTGGAGAGAAGAAACGCGTCCTGGGTCAACGGTGGGCTCATGTCAGCGTGGTCTGGGAGGGGAGGTGGGTTGGGCCGCACAAGCCAGCCCACAAAGGATAATAACGGGCCTCAGTCAAAAGGGCCCAATCACTTTAACCTAAATGTCTCACGACAAAACGACGAGCGTTTTGGCCAGGGAAACTCCACGCGTCCTCATAACGTAGGAGTTGAGGCACCTTCTAGAACACTCGAGTCCACTGCGAGTAATAGCGTGAGAGGAGGAGGAAGACTCAGCCAAACGGAGCTCCACGAACGTAGCCGCTTGGGGCTATGCTTCAAGTGTGGTGAGAAGTGGGATCGCACCCACCGTTGCCGGAACGCGCGACTGCAGCTGCTGGTCGTGGAGGAGGATGATGACGTGGCAGATCTGGAGGTTCCTGCTAACGCTGAAATACACACGGAAGAGCCACCGTCCACCGAAACGGAGACTTTACAGCTATCCGTTTACAGCGTCCTAGGGCTTTCTTCAAACCAAAGTATGCGGTTATGGGGAACGTTGAACGGAGAGCGGGTGGCGTTGCTTGTTGACAGTGGCGCGACTCACAACTTCGTTAGTCGTCAAGTGGCTGAAAGGTTACGTTTACCTATTGAAGACTCATACAGCTTTAAAGTCGTGCTGGGGGATGGACATAAGGTAGGAAGCCATGGTGTGTGCCGACGAGTTAGCTTGCAAATCCAAGAGTTCGAGACAAAGATCGATCTGTTTGTCTTCGATTTGGGGGGAGCTGAGGTCATTTTGGGGATGGAATGGTTGAAGAGTTTGGGGGAGATTACAGCAGATTTTTCCAAGCTGACGTTGAAGTTCACAACGGAGGGCAACGTAACGCTTCTCCGGGGAGATCCATCCCTTTCTCGAACTGGAGCGTGGACGTCTGTCCGATCTATGGTGAAGACTCTCAAGGACAAAGCTCAGGGGTGCATCATCGAACCTCAATGGGTGCAGGAAGGTGACGGGGTGGCAACGACTACCTGGAAGGAGTTATCTCTACTGTTACTCGAATTTGAAGACATTTTCCAACAACCTCAGGGTTTACCACCACATAGACGACAAGATCATGCAATTGAGCTTAAACCAGGGAGTGGAGTGCCTAATATACGCCCTTACAGGTATCCTTACTATCAAAAATCCTTGATTGAATCTTTGGTCTCTGAGTTACTGCTTGCAGGGATGATCAGACCTAGTATCAGTCCCTATTCTAGCCCAGTGATCTTGGTAAGGAAGAAGGACGGCAGTTGGCGGGTGTGTGTGGATTATAGGGCACTCAACAAATTAATCGTGCCTGACAAATTCCCAATTCCGGTGATTGAGGAGCTCTTAGACGAATTGGGGGGATCTGGCATTTTCTCTAAGTTAGATCTCAAATCCGGGTATCACCAGATAAGAATGAAGGAGGAGGACATACCCAAAACGGCGTTCAGGACCCACGAGGGCCACTATGAATATTTGGTGATGCCTTTTGGGCTTACCAACGCGCCTTCTACTTTCCAGGCTCTCATGAACGAAATACTAAAACCTCATCTCCGAAAGTTTGTGTTAGTATTCTTCGATGATATTTTAGTTTACAGTCAAAGTCCCGATGAGCATTTGGGACATCTGAGATCCGTTTTGAGTATTTTGAGGCAGCATAAGCTTGTGGCAAACCGAAAGAAGTGCAGCTTCGGTCAACGACAGATTGAATACCTTGGTCATATAATCTCAAGGGAAGGAGTGCAGGCTGACCCTTCCAAACTTGCTGCTATGTCTCAATGGCCAAGTCCTAAGACCTTAAAGGAGTTAAGGGGATTCTTGGGGTTAACAGGCTACTATCGGAAATTTGTTCAAGGGTACGGCCAAATAGCAAAACCGTTGACTGATTTGCTACGGAAGGATGCTTTCCTTTGGAGTACGCAAGCTCAGGCTGCTTTCGAGCAATTAAAAACTGCCATGTGCTCCGTTCCAGTGTTGGCAATGCCTGACTTTAGCAAGCCATTCACTGTCGTAACCGACGCATCTGGAAGGGGAATGGGAGCCGTGCTCACTCAAGAAGACCGCCCTCTTAGTTACATCAGTCAAGCTTTTTCTCTTCGGGCAATGGAGAAGTCGGTCTACGAAAAAGAGTTGATGGCAATTGTTTTTGCTGTACAGAAATGGAGACCATATTTGTTGGGCCGACATTTCATCATAAAAACAGATCAAAAGAGTTTGAAATTCCTCAATGATCAACGGGTTTTAGGAGAAGAGCAGCAAAAGTGGGTGTCCAAACTACTGGGATACGATTTTGAGATTCTGTATCAACCGGGTAAAGAAAATAAGGTGGCTGATGCTTTGTCCCGAAATTTGCAATGCTTTTCCCTTTCTTGTGTGGATGTTAGTAAATATGAAGCATTGGAGCAGGAGTTGCAAGAGGACAGCAGAATGAAGGGCATCATTCAGGACTTGATAGTCAATCCAAACGCTCATTCGGGTTTCAGTTTGAATGGAGGGCGTTTATATCATCAAGGAAGGTTAGTGTTGGCTAAAAACTCCAACTTCATCCCGTTGGTCTTACATGAATTCCATGACTCTTATATGGGGGGACATTCCGGGTTCCTCCGAACACTGAAAAGAGTAAATAGTCTGGTCTATTGGGAAGGCATGAACAAAAGAATTAAGGAGTATGTAGCCGCTTGCTCTGTGTGTCAGCAAAACAAGGTCTCAACATTATCTCCTGCTGGGCTTTTACAGCCACTGCCAATCCCTACAAGTACATGGACTGATTTGTCCATGGATTTTATAGGAGGTCTGCCAAAGGCTCACGGTTATGACACCATTTTTGTGGTGGTGGATCGGCTTTCTAAATATGCCCATTTTATTCCCCTCAAGCACCCGTATACTGCTAAGGTAGTGGCTCTATTGTTCATCAAAGAAGTGGTCAAGTTACATGGATTCCCCACATCCATTGTAAGTGATAGAGACAGAGTTTTCCTTAGCTCTTTTTGGTCTGAATTATTTCGTTGTAGTGGGACCAAGTTGAAGTACAGCACATCTTACCATCCTCAATCGAATGGGCAGACAGAGGTGGTGAACCGATGCTTGGAAGATTATCTACGGTGTTTTTGTTCCCCTAAACCAAACACATGGTCATCGTGGCTTCATTGGGCAGAATTTTGGTACAATACCACTTTCAAAACAGCAACCGGAACCAGTCCTTTCAAGGCAGTATATGGCTGCGCGCCACCTACCTTATTTCGGTCAAGCTTTGCACTCTCTCCTGTAGATGAAGTCTCGGCCATGTTGCAAGACCGTGATCTAATTTTACAGGAGTTGCAGCAGCATCTCTTGGTTGCGCAGGGTAGGATGAAAGGGCAGGCTGACCAACACAGACGCGATGTGGTGTTCCAAGTACATGACATGGTTTATCTTAAGCTGCAACCGTATCGGTTGAGGTCGTTGGCAAAGAAATTAAATGAAAAACTTAGTCCCCGTTTTTATGGGCCCTATGAGATTGTGGAGCGAGTTGGGGCCGTGGCTTATAAGTTACTTTTGCCAACAGAATGTAAAGTCCATAACGTTTTCCATGTATCCCTCCTTAAAAAAGCTGTCTCTCCTAATGTCCCAGTGCAGCCTCTTCCATCAGTGTTAAATGAGGAATGGGAACTCAGCGTTCAACCGGAAGCGGTCCTTCAATGGCGAAAGAATTCTATGGGTCGTGTCGAAGTCTTAATTAAGTGGTTACACCTTCCATCTTTTGAAAACTCGTGGGAGGATTCCGCTCAATTTGATATTCTTTTTCCAGAATTTCACCTTGGGGACAAGGTGAAGGTTTTGGGGGGGAGTATTGATAAGATGCCTCTTAAGGTGTATAGTAGAAAGTATCACAGGGGAATAAAACCCACTGCTGACTCAGAGGAGAGAAGGGAAAATGTAGGTGTGGGTATTGAGGGGAATTCTGTTAGGGAGAATATTGAGGGGAATTCTGTTAGTGAGAAGGAAGTTGGTTAGTAGTGGAGGGAAGATGACGTGGAGGGGTGTGCCCTGCAATCAGTTATTTAAGCAGGTGAAAATAAAGGAAAAGCAGGCTGGGAATTTGGGAGTTCTTTGGGAGAGATCAGTGTCTCTAACAATACACTGAACCAGCCATAAAGTTACCTGATAGAAGTTGATTTGTTCTTATTTTCTGCATTTAGTTTTCCTTGTTATACACAGATCCAAACACTGTAATTGTTTCCTTTCATTAAATATAGAAGAAAATCCAGGTTTCTGGGCCAAATACCTTGTGTTGCTGTGTTAAAACTCTGATTTAATCACCAGTCTTATCACACTGATTTACTCTTTGTTTGTTCTGAAATTCTTAGTTTATAAGAAATTTTTTTGTTATGAAGAAGTATGAAGGGGTGCTCAGTTTTATATTGTTAAACTTAATCTTTGTTAGGCAATGCGATGTATTGGTGATCTGATTACTGGGGATTCAAAGAATCTTGATCTTCTTGCTAGCAAAGTTCTTGGAGAGGAGCCACAAGTTGAACCTGCTCTGAACTCTATACTTAGAATCATTTTGAGGACTTCTAGCATGCAAGAGTTCATTGCAGCTGATTATGTTTTCAAAAGCTTTTGTGAGGTTGGTTATGCATACTTCTTTCTTGATCTGTTCCTTATAAGCATTCCTTGTCACCATATATATTACATAATTTAGGAGTTATAAAATTCTGATAAGTACATATTAATATTTTTTTTACTACATATGTCTCATTTCTGTTTCTTTTGTTTTACCTATTTTGATTAACCTTATCTAAATCAGAAAAATGCTGATGGCCAATCAATGCTGGCGTCTACACTAATTCCACAGCCGTATTCCATGACTAATGCACCCCTTGAGGAGGATGTCAATATGTCTTTTGGAAGGTTTGTTTTGTTGGTGTCATTTAATGACTGCACTTATTTATAATATTTTGATAATGTGAGATTTTAATTTCTTTGATATAACAAATCTTTTGTTTATGTATGTATCCTAAATTATTGCACTTTTATTAATATGCTATCTTCAATCAGTTTGAAGATTGTCAATTGTTTCTCTTTCAGCATGCTATTACATGGTCTCACTTTGGGTGAAAATGATGGTGATCTTGAGGTATGTGATGTTTTTTATGTATATTTCAGATTTGAATTGCAAGCTAATGCCAGCAGAATTGTTGGTGGCAATTCAAATAAACTATGACGTTTTGATCTTTTGTCCGTACAATGAAATTATTGTGTGAGGACTATCTGACTAACATTGTGTTAAAAATGTAGACGTGTTGCAGAGCTGCTAGTGTTCTATCTCATATATTGAAGGACAATCTCCAATGCAAGGAAAGGGTATGCAAATAGTTAACCCACTTATTGTTTTTTTATCTTTATCCGACAACCAGTTTTTGCAAAACGTAGGATCCCAGTTCCATTGGGGTTAATTTTTATGCTTAAATGATTTTTGTTTTGTGACTAACTTTTATAAGAAAAGAATCAATGTGCTCATGCTATTTTAAATTATAACATGATAAAATTCCAATCTATAGATTGTTACTACGATAGAAAGGTATTCTACCACATGGGAATTCGGTATCAAATTTCTTTTTCCTTCCAAACCCAAAAAAATTTTCTTTTACTCTTTAAAAGGGAGTAGAAAATTGTCTAAACCACAATGACGCTCCTCTTGCCTCCACATCCTACTTTTAAGGAGCTTTTCTAAAAAAAATATTATGAAAAATTGCAGTTGTTTAATTAGTTTGCATTCAGGACTAAATTAAAGAAAGAAATCATAATTCTATCCTATAACAAGATAGGACTACTAGAAAATAAAAAGTTAATCATACCAATAAACTAAATCGTATGCATAAAAAAATTGATAATTTCTTTGGCATGCAATAGCTTATTAAAAATTGAGAAATTAGCTGAGTTTTTGTTTTTTGGCTTAGGAGCTAATCGGTCTCTTGCTTATATCATCTCTTTTAATCGGTGTCCCTCACTCTTTCCATCTATTAGTATTTGGATGGAAGTTTTGTGACACTATTGGGTAGTTTATATTTATTCAATGCTTTTAGCATTTTGCTTGTGTAAGATACAGAGCCAAAGACAGCACAATTTCTTGCCTAGGTAATTGGCCCTTTTGCTTGCTATATCTTGTTGGCTTTATTTTTCCCGCCGACGCACTTATATCTGCAGTCTAAAACTTCTTATGTTTACAGGACAATTGTTGATAAGAAATAATCAGATTAAATAGATTTAATGGGGGCGAATTACAAAAGTGAAGGCATTTAAAGTAATCTGCACTGTGTGAGAAGTTTTTATATGATATTAGAAAAATGTTAGCGTTTATAATTACTCAAACTGGAGATCTGGCACTTCCTTTGGGTACAGGTGTTTCTTGGTGATGGTGAATGTGTATCTGATTTGCTTCATATGTATGAATGTTTCACAAGGCACACTTCATACCCGTCCTTTCCCTCTTTTTTCCTTTTACATTTTTATAATATTTTGTAATTTGTTTTCCCTAACTGGTTCATTGGAAATGCAACTTGCCCGGTTTGTAATGGTCTTATTCATTTACTTAAAAGATAACCCGGATTTTGCAGTTGATATTTTCTATGGTTTCTCACACGAATTGTTCATAGTTTTTCTTTTGTAAGTGAACTTTATGCATATAAGATGTGATGTTTAGAATTTTTCGGAATTACCTTTAAGTTCACAATTGCTGCTTTTCTTTCTTTCTATGCCCCATTAGTGTTTATCCATTTCGTGTTTCTTTGGCACTTGATGTTTTACCAAAAACATTAAATATGTAGTGAGAGTATGGACAGTGAGATTATGAAAAGGTAAAACAAAATTTTTGGTTTTGTTGGAAGAAATCTAATGAGAAGAGTTGCAGGTTTTACGAATTGAAATTGAGGCACCCATGCAATCTTTAGGAGCTCCAGAGCCACTAATGCATCGAATGGTGAAATATTTGGCCCTTGCTTCTTCCATAAAATCCAAAGACAAAAAGTTTAGTGCATCAGGAAACTCTTATGTTCAAACCATTATCTTGAAATTACTGGTTACCTGGCTAGCAGATTGCCCTAGTGCAGTGCACTGCTTCCTAGATGCTCGCCCACATGTTACTTTACTTCTTGAGCTGGTTTCAAATTTGTCAGAAACAGTGTGTATAAGGGGTTTTGCGGCAGTTGTCTTAGGTGAATGTGTGATCTATAATAAATCCACCGATAGCGGAAAAGATGCATTTGCCATTGTTGATATAATAAGTCAGAAAGTTGGACTTAGTTCATACTTTTTAAAGTTTGATGAGATGCAGAAAAGTTTTGTTTTTGCTAGCGTGGAGTCATCACTCACCCATAAATTATTCACCAGATCTTCAGCAGCTAGCATGGCAGATGTTGAAGATGTAGATGACAATAATTTGTCAGAAAAGAAAAATTTAGATCATCCAATTCTCACTTCAATCTTGGATTCTTGCTTTGTGAATCTTGTCAAAAGACTGGAGGTAGATATTAGAGAACAGATTGTGGAGGTTTATAGTCATCAAAAAATCAAGATGCAAGAAGTACCAGCAGAATTAGAGCAGAAGAATGGTGAAAGTGATGGAGAGTATATAAAGCGGCTGAAAGCTTTTGTTGAGAAGCAGTACTCTGAGATACAGGTATTATTTGTTTATCTTTTCCTCTTTAAAATTTTTAAGAGGATAAGTCATGAATCTGTTCCTTTTAGGTAGTCTACCATACTGTAAATAGGAAGATGCAGGTTGAATGTACTAAAAGCATCCTTCAAATTTTGAGAGCATTTAATTGTGTGGTTTATAAACCACAATTAAAAAAGTGCAAAGCCTTGTGCACCGGGGTTTGCTCTTTTTTAATTGTGGTTTGTAACTAGCATTATCATGTGCTTAAACTGAGATTCTGCAATTGGTTTTGAATGGTACGCGGCTGATAAGATTACAAAGAACATTCTTGTTAAGTGTTTGCTATTGTTTGATTTGTTCATTAAGTCAGGTTTGTTTCTGATGGTTTTCACATTTAATCCATTATTGACTAATAATACCTTATTATAATCTATGAAGCACCGACACTTCAAAAATCCTGACGTGTCGTGTCCGACACTTTCGGACACTCTGATACTCCCCGACACTCCAACACGCGTTGTAAAAATTCAAAAAAATATTTAAAGGCTGCGTTGCGTTGAGTTCTTAGTTCCAACTATTAGATTCGTTGGATTACAATTACTATTTTATTGAGTTTAATATAAATATTTGGGATATCTTATGTTTCTTTGCAAAATTTATGAATAGTATACGTTTAGATTCATTTTTTTGTTAAATTGTTGAACAATAAATATAATATACACTACATAAATTAAAAATATTATTTAATATCAAAACGTGTCCTAACGTGTCGAAATCTAACATTTTTTTAGAATTAACGTGTGGAAGTGTCGTGTCGTATCGTGTCACGTGTCCCGTGTCGGTATCGGTGCTACATAGATTATAATAATAATAATTGTTACTTTGACTTGTTTTATCCCATTGTGAGGGAGAGCCCATTACTAGAACAGGAAGTATATAGGACTGTAGAGTCTGTGCACTTAAACAAATATCAACATAGAATGTGTTGTTTGACAAGTCTTGATAAGCATTTGATTTGGCGATTCTTTCTTCTTGTCATCATTTCAGGATCTCCTTGTTCGAAATGCTGCTTTGGCTAAGGACATGGCTAGGACAGGTAGTAGTTTCCAGTCTGAACAAAGAGCGAGCGGGGGCTCAGACAATGTCCAAATAGAGACACTACGTAAAGATTTCCAAGAAGCATCTCAAAGATTGGAGATGCTTAAGGCAGAAAATGCCAAAGTTGAATCAGAGGCAATAATGTATCGGAATTTAGCTGGAAAGACGGAAGCTGATCTAAGGAGTCTGTCTGATGCCTACAATAGTCTTGAGCAATCTAACTTCCAACTGGAGCATGAGGTGAAAGCACTGAAGAGAGAAGGGCTCTCAACATTCCCAGATGTGGAGGCAATAAAAGCTGAAGCAAGGGAAGCAGCTCAGAAGGAGACTGAGGGTGAGCTGAGTGATCTATTTGTATGCCTCGGGCAAGAACAAAGCAAGGTGCAAAAACTTAGTGCTAGATTGCTGGAATTGGGGGAGGATGCTGACAAACTTCTTGAAGGCATTGGAGATGATGCTGGAGTTGTTGAAGATGGTGAAGATGAGGAAGACGGGGAATAATATGTTTTCATGTCTGTCTCACTAAATTCATTTCATGTTTAATTGTACAGTCTAACATAATCTATGGAGAATGGGTCAAACATATATTCCATGGTTGGATTTTAAATTAAGATTCCTTCAGTACCTGGTTTTATTTTGCAATAGTCAGGGGTAATAAAATTCTCTCTCTTTATTACATTTAGTCTTTTTTTTTTTCCCTTTATTAATGTTAATCAGTCAAATTGTGAGAAATAATTTGAAGACAAATATTTGTCTTCTGTTTATATTTTTAGATGAGGATTGTGTTGTCATTGTATACAACTTTTTCTTTATGTAATAGTGATATCTACCAAATTATGTTCTACTTCAAGCTCCAACCTTCCGATTTCATATGGTGCAGAATGAAAATATTTTATTATTTTTCTTTTTTATGTTGGTGGTTCTCTTCTGCATTATTTGAAAACTAGTTGTTTCTTTTTGATTTCGTGAAAGGATATGTAGCCCTGAAACACGATTATGTGCTCAATTCAAGCTCTATTAATTCCTCATTATTTAGAGGACCATGTTATTTGTTTTTACTTGGTGCATAAGGTCATGTTATTTGCGATCATATTATTTAATCTAATGTGGCATTAACTGCGCTATAAGGTCATTGGATCACTTAATCTAATAATCCTAATTAAGAAAAATTAAATCAGTTATGCCATTGGAATATGAATATGCGACAATGACTAAAAAGTATTCTTTTCCATTTCAATTCATTGCTCAAATCACATGAAGGAAGCCACAGAGAATATACTTTCATGTTGTGAATTCAAAGTCCAATGCCGAAGATCTTGATAAAGAATTCAAAGTTCTCAACCCAATGGATAATACTGTAAGCTGTAAGAATTGGCATGGCATCAAGCAACTGAAATCGAAGATGCATCTCTCAATTATTGTAAAGTGGCATGTCAAGAATAAAATATTCATATCCCTCAGGCTATATGAGCATGATATTCAAGCACAGCTGATTTCTGTCTTATGGTAGTGTAAGCCTATGAAGAGGAACACCATGGACAAAACTAGTGCATGAGCACTGTATAGTGTACACCAAATTCCATATAAATCTCCATTGACTAAAATTAACTATGTCAGTGAAAGCCATAAAGAACCTTGCGAGGATCTAATTGTCCACTGCAATAACTTGATGAAACAGTAGAGAGCTCCTGATAACCCTTCCACTCTTCAGAAGGCTTCAAGAGAATTGGGGTATCAATAGCTGCAGAATTCACACATATCATGGTCTTGTAATCATCATCTCCCAAATCAGGTATAGCCTTGGCTTTCTTGGACCAGGGATTCCATACCACTGCACTCTCATCACATATTAAGTCAGAAATACTGTCCTATTTGTATCAAAGGTAGATCAAAATAAGAAATAAAATATAAGAATGTGAGTGCCAAATAGATACAATGCTGTACACAAATTTTTACCCTTAACTAATAATATTACCTGCATCTGGCATTGAATTCTTCTGGAGTACAAAAGTTCTTTTCTTCTCATGGTCTATGATGGCAATTTTATTTGGGCTGCGCAAGTACAACCTGTCCGTCTACAAGATAACCAAAACTGTCCTTAGTCCTTAGACAACACTTGAAAGAAGTATTTTTGTATATTCTAAGGGGAAGGATATTCCTTAGACAACCTTGAAGTTATGTGTTTCCAAACATGAGAAAATCAAATCATAATATATAGGGAAAGGTTATGTTTATAATTTTTTTTGTTTTCATCTTTGTATACACTATATACTCCCCAAATTTAATATTTTATATTTATTTTTTTGTAAATATAACTTATCTCATATTATATATATAGGGTTTAAATTTAGGGAATCATGACCATACACATGATATAAATATAACCGTTAGATCCCCATAAGCGATCTAATGGTGAGATTGACTGGTAGTAACATGGTAGTAACATAAAGTTATTTTTTCTTTTCTTTTCTTCATAGAAAATCAAATCATAATAATATATATATATATATATATATATATATATATATATATATATATATATATATATATATATATGTAGGTCCCCTACCTACCATATTATATCATGTGACACCTCTAAACCGTTATATATATTATGAATGTACTCTTGAGAGAGAACGATAAATGTTAGTTAAGGTTCTAATATAAAGATGTTGGAGGGTGGTAAGAGTTTGTAAACAGAAAGTTTGTAAATATAACCATCCCTATATATATATATATATATAAAACATTTTTCACCGGTGTCAAATTTAAGTTAATCTCCGAGAGCCGTTAGATAAAACTATGCCGTTTCTTTTATTTATTTCCTTATATTAATTGATTCATCGGCTATCAATGGTTGTCAAACTTCAAATTTTCTCTCTCTTAAAGGATCTACCTTATATATATATATTCACCATCACCATTGATGTTTTTTACGGTTATGATTGGCCGGCCTGGCGCGATGGTAGAGTGGTTCCATTGTGCGCTGGAGGTCTCGGGTTCGACTCAGCCTCTCCCCAAAGCAGGGGAAAGGCTGCCTAGAAATTCCCTTCCCCAGGCTCCACAGTGTGGGTTGCTTCGGCACTGGGTAGGCCCTTTTTGATGTTAATTTTGTCAAACATGATTGAATGGAGAACATGAATTTATACCTCGCCATCAAATGTAATTGCATCTGCCTGTTCTGTGAACCTTGATCTGTTCATCAGATTGTCATAGTAATCAAGGGTCTCCAATCCCTCAATACGCACCTCACTGTAGATTCATTAATTAATTAGCAAGATCTTTCAAACTTGTCTGTTTGAGTCATAGCAAGCAACCACAGGGTCCAAAAAAGACTATTATGGCATGATGGTCTAATTGTAAAAGTAAAAATGTGAAAAACTAAAGGAAATTAAAAACTTATGCAACAAAAAATAATTGCAAGAAAACAACAATGATGATTTGAAAGTGAAATAAAATAAGATGTTAATCTATATATAACACACCTGATATCTGATACAGATAAATAGTTGCACAGTGCAAATGTAAATGAAAATGCTTTATTATCAGTGTTTCTGATTCGAGGGATCAGAATGAGCTTCCCAGCACTGAGAGAGATTCTAAGCTTGAACTCAAAACTGCAGAAACAGCCAAACAAAAATGTACAGGTTTAGACATTTGATGGTTCCCTTCAACATTACACTTCATTCTAGTATTGAGATATTTAAAACTATTAATGTAGCTTCACCCAACAACTTAAGTTTTTGGGTTGAATTAGCTTGGTGTCTCGGGTTTGATCCTCGCCGCCCCCCACTTTCTTTCAAGTGGAATTTCTTTGTTCGCACAGGTAGGTGGGCCTGTGCATTGTCCACCCTTTCAAGCCCAGTGGCTCTCGTGTGAGGGGGCGTGTTGAGATATTTAAAACCATTAATGTAGCCTCACCCAACAACTTAAGCTTTTGAGTTGAATTCGTTCTTTTCAACAACGAGTGAGATGGAAATTGACAAAAAGTAGCAAACACAGATTGAATTCATACCTACAGGGTGTCTTAAAGTCAAGTCCTGTTGACTTCAATATCAAATCCACAGATGATTGATTGTCTAATGGAGGTAGAGGTGAAGGGTCCCTATCCAATGACCACAATTTGTTTCTTGCAAATCCATGTTGTTCAAGTGAACCAAGATCACCAAACTGCAACACAAATTGTAGTTGAAAATGTAAGACTTCAGAAAGGAAAGAAGTCAAATATGTTTCCACCTGTGTGATGAAACTAACCTGTGGAAAGTATACTGATATACCTCCTCTGATGATTGCTTTAGGTTGTTTCCATTTAGCCTATTCAGTAGAAAAATCCCCATAAATGGCATTAAGTATGCATAAATTATCATAGTTAATGAAAAGAATTTAAATAAGGAAACTTGACAAAATGAAGGGGAAAATGCATGCAAGTCACATCCTTAATTTCTTATAAGAAATTCAAGGCAAAATAAACACAGAATATAATGAGAATTAACAAGAAAATTGAGCTTCAATCATGATTCAAGATTGACAATAAAGTAGAGAAAAAAACATGAATTTAGCTTCAACCATTAATTTTGCCTTTCAATGTTGTGCTTATTATGAATGTTTTTAATATTCAGATAACTATGGACGTTGAAAGGACTATATGTTACATACTATCAAATAACCAGAGTTATTGATTTATCAGCTAATCACATACTATATTATATTGCTATCACGAGTTCACCAACAATCATTTATTCAAGTGACCAGGAGCTTGTTTCCCTTAATGAGGTCTTGGAATAAATCTTTGGTGCTACCGCTGCACCAAAGATTCAGTACATCCTACCAATAGAAACATTATATGTCAGCCAAACTTCTATTTTCTCTGTTAAATTCTTTCTCTCTCCTTTGATGTGTAATGTTCCCATTGATGGAATGCACTGAATCTAAATGCAACAGATGCACCTAAAATTTATTCCAGGTCTCGAGTTCGTTTCGTGGGAAACTAGATTAAAAAGGCAGAACAATATACTTTTTACCTTACTACTCATGAAAAGCAGTTCTTCTTTCCGTTGATTCTTCCAAGAAACAATCTGCCCTCCATACAGAAGCACCTGAAACCATATACTTTAGATCAATATTGATAAACAATGGTTGGTTTTATTTTAAAACTAGAATCATATTGGTCCAAATAGTGTTGAGTACAAAAATTTGTAAGTTAGTAGGTAATTGCCAACTTGAGCTTCTATAAACTATTTATAAAGTTGACCATAAACCACACAATCCATAATTAAACCATCAAATTCAAAGCATAAAATATCATGTGGGGAAATCACATTTTTACCACAATAAAAAGACCCTTTAGACAATAATCACAAGAGAAACAGAGAAATTGAAACCAACCTCAGCTGATGAACCATTTGGTTCAGTCAATATAATCCGAGGGAATCCACCTTTGTCATGAAATATATTGAACGGCATCGGTGTTGGCTGCAACCTTGTTCTTTTGCTACTCACAAATAGGTTCACTTTCCCTTTGTTCCAATTCAGCTACAACCAACCAAAAACAAAAAACAGTTTTCAGTTTTCACCATAACAAAGGCACACCATATATATGAACAGAAAATATATATTACATAAAAAGATTGATCACCGTAAACCCTTTTGCAACACAAAAAGACCTTTTAGAAATGAGTGAGATTTTCAACAAAAAGAATTAAGAAAGAAAAAAAAAATGGTTTAGCGTACTTTGGTGGCTATATTTTACTATAATAATATGAACTGAATATTAGTTTGGAGTTCCAAGAGTCACAGCCAATAACTCTGTGTTTCTTCAAGAGTCCATGTTAGATTGTCTAAGGTATATATAAGTCTTGTGGATATAAAACCGTGAAGTAGAAAAGGGTGACCCTGATTAACGTTGGAGTTTGAGAATATGCAACAGAAACCAACCATGTTTTTTTTTTTTTTTGGCATCGGATTCTCTGCCACTTCTGTGCCATGTCCCTTATGTACAACTGTTATGTTAGTATGTTCTATTGATATTTTTTTTTTCTTACAAATTTATTAAGGGTTTGATGTGTATCATTTTAAAGGATGTAAAGTTGTGTCATTTTAAAAAAGAGAAAGGGACAGATAAAGGAAGAGAGAGTTGACAAAAAAATAAAGATGTGGGTCCCGCCTCTTTGTGAGAGTGAAAGGATATAAGTTGTGTCATTTAAAAGGATAAACATTTCTCCAATTTATTAATTATACTATTTGTTACTCGTAATATTTTATTCAAAAATGTCTTATCCATAAAATTTATTATAATTTGTAAGAGTTTATAAATAAAAAATGGGTTCACTTTTTATGCGGTTATTACATATAAGTTGTCTGCAGTAATGCAGTAAGTCTAATACGACGTCATTTTGGGATGAAAATCATGGTATTTTTGTAATTCTAATTTATTTCAGAGTTATTATAGTCTTTATAATTATAATTATTTAATTTTTCAATCCCAAAACGACATCGTTTTAGGAGTAAATGCACATAACTTATTTGCAGTAACTGCAGAAATATTATTTTGATAAAAAATTTATAAATATAAATTTTCCCTAATATATTATAGTAAAGTATCAAAATTAAAATATATATATATATATATATATATATATATATATATATATATAATGGGAAAAATGTTTATGTACGAATGCAGATAAGTTTTTGGGACGGAAAACGACGTCGTTTTAGTAATTATTAAAAAATTATAAATATAAAGATTATTATAATCTTTATAATTATAATTATTTAATTTTTCAATCCCATAATGACGTCGTTTTAGGAATAAATATAGATAACTTATATGCAGTAACTGTAGAAATATAATTCTGATAAAAAATTATAAATATAAATTTTCCCTAATATATTATAGTAAAGTATCAAAATTAAAATATATATATATATATATATATATATATATATATATATATATGATAATATGAAAGATGGTGCAAGTTTTACATAAAGTTGGTCAAAATTAAATCGATAACATAATTGAAATTGAGATGAATGCTATTAATGGTGTTGATATTTTCTGTGTAGTGGGGCTTACTTAACTGCTTTTCAGTTTTCTAAGTTTCTAACCATCCGATTCTCCTAGTGTTCAATATATTCAAAGGATTGAGTGTGGAATTGGGCATTCAAATTAAACCACGAGTTAATATTTGTTTTGTTGGAGAATATGCATGTGAGTGAAGTGAGAAGTCTCTCACGTTAGAGAAATTGAATGAGACTTTGAATGCTTTATAATAAGCTTGGAAAGAACCAACACCATTATAAGGTTATCCTTTTGGTCATGTGGTTCTAAAATGATGTGCCCCTTTTGTTGATAAATTGTTGATAAATTAATATTATAAGTTATCTTAAGTTGTCTCAGAATTTTTTAAATATTTTTGCAAATTCAAAAACTTCAAAGTTATTTTCAATAATAATAGTTTAATGATTATTTTTTTATTTTCCTTTTTGTATAAAGAATTCAAATATTTTACAAATGAAGATATTAATAATTAGTAAATAATAGCAAGATATATTGATCATTAATCCCCAAAAAATAAAAATCAGAATCATAACACGAGAATAATAATGTTTCACGAATTATACTAGCATCCAAGCAATTATGAATTATGTATGGTAAATTATATCAAATATTTGAACTATTCAGGTGAAAAAGAACAAAAAAAGAAAAATTATCATTAAACGTAAGACTTCTACTTTTCCACCTCCTCCCTTATCACCTTAGCCTCAAGTGGCACATGGTGACTAATAATGTCCAAATTGAGTTCAAGTATCAAGATTGGTTCAATTTTGGTTGATATCTTGATTATTGATGTTTGATCCTTTACCATCTTAATGTCGTGCCTTATGTATCAATTGACTCAGAAGATTCTTTGTTAATATCTTCTTCTTCTTTTTTTGTTTTTTTGGTGCAATAATATCTTCATCTTTTAGTAGTATTTGTTAAGGGTAAAGTGTGTGTTATTTTAAAGGATGTAAAGTGAGAGTGACCAAAGTGCCACGTTTTGATAAAAAAATTACCAGACTGTCACGCTAACAGTAAATTTTACCAAAATGCCACGCGGCATAATTCGCTACACAGTGTAGCGAATTATGCATGCAAGTAATTCGCTACACAGTGTGGCGAAATATGCCACGTTAGAACAAAAAATGCCACATGTCAAAATTTGACATTTTGGCATAATTCGCTACCTTATGTATTGAATTTCTGAAAATTTGACACGTGTCATTTTTTGTTCTGACGTGGCATATTTCGCCACACGAATTACTTGCATGCATAATTCGCTACACTGTGTAGCGAATTATGCCACGTGACATTTTGGCAAAATTTATTGTTGGTGTGACAATCTGGTAAATTTTTTGTCCAAACGTGACAAAATGGTCACTTTCCCTGTAAAGTTGTGTCATTTTAAGAGAGAGGAAGAGATAGATAAAGGAGGAGAGAGTTGACAAAAAAAATAAAGATATGAGTCTCACTTCTTTACTAAAATAAAAAAATATAAATTATGTGATTTAAAAAGATAAACAATTTTGCCGTTTGTTAATAGTGTTGTTCTCTGTTCTCCAAAACAAAAAATAGTGTTCTTCTCTCTTTCTAAACTTGAAGGCAAAAGAAAAAACTTGAAGGGCTACGAAGAACTAACGTGGCACACAGGCAAACTATTTTGTCAAGCACCTATGGTATAGGTGCAGCGAGTGAGTGCGAGACTTGAACCTATAACCTATAACCCTTGACCTAAAACACTTGATAAGATCAACTGTTTACCATTAGGCTTGAAATTATAAGGCTCAAATTTATTTTCCTTATTGTAGGAATGCATAATCTCACGTCTAAACAAGCTACAAGTGGACTTGAGAAAAAATAAAATAAAAGCACAAATTATTTCTGCGCAGAAACTATTTGTCTGCAGCAGAGAAAAAAAAATAAAGATGAGAGAAAAATCAAAAAAAGAAAAAAACCCTAAATATGATGAATCCCACTCTATTTTTTTCTTTGAAACAGACAAAAAATTTTGTATTTTTTTCTTTGAAACAGACAAATTTTTTTTGCTTTTGATTTGAAGCGAAATTCAAATTTTCCCATATCCTTTTAAACCGGTGTGAAATTTCAAATTTGACACCTCATCTGAGAGCCGTTAGATCAAAAAAGATCAATAGTATCACATGCTTACGAATCAGAGTCATTGGTCTTTTTTGATCTAACGAATCTCAGATGAGATCGGTGTTAAAGGATCCTGCCTCATATATATATATGGGTTTATCATCTATCATTTAACATGACCACAAAAAATTTCCTACACTCACAATATTTTGTGGGATCCGTAGCAAAAAAAAAACTATGGCACTCAAAACGAATCTCTATAACATAACACAATCACTTTTCCTATAACATAATATATATATATATATATATATATATATATTTATCATCTATCATTTAATATGACCAGAAAAATTTTCCTATACACACAACATTTTATGAGGCCAGCAGCAAAAAAAATAAATTCCGGCACGCAAAGCGAATCTCTATAAGATAACACAATCATTTTTCCTATAACGTAACTCTTATAAAACCATATATATATATATATATATATATATATATATATATATATATATATATATATATATATATATATATATATATATAAAAAAAAATTTTATCAATATATATAAGATATATATATATATATATATATATATATATATATATATATATATGGGGCAGGATATTTTTACACCAGTGTAAGAGTTAGAAGTCTTACACTCAAAACCATTGATCCACTTGTATCCAATGGCTCACGTTATTAAAAAATTAGAGCCCTTAGATAAAAGTGGGATCACCCTTAGATAAAAGTGGGATCAACGGACAAGATTGAGAGTGTAACTTACACTGGTGTAAAAAGATTCTGACCATATATATATATATATATATATATATATATATATATATATATATATATATATATATATATATATATATATATATATATATATATATATATATATATATATGGGTTTACATTTCTGCAGTGTGCAGCAATCAAATACTTACGATATATATACTTGAAAACATTAAATCCGAGAAATCATAACCATACAAAGAATGAAAGCATTAAATGTGGGGAATCATAACCATACACCTGTTATTATATATATATATATATATATATATATATATATATATATATATATATATATATATATATATATATATATATATAGGTTTCTAATTATACTTCTGTTATCGTTACAAAAGAAATTAAAAAAAACAAAACAAAAATGGTGGGACACACTTTGTATGTGTGTTGTACGAGAAAAAGTGGTGCATCGATAGCAAAATTTGGGAACCCATATATATATATATATATATATATATATATATATATATATATATATATATATATATATATCATTTTAATGTCTTTTTTTAATGTTTTTACTTTTATTGCAAAATAAATTTATATGTCACACTCATATAAAAGTGAGTGACTCCCACTAATTATTTTTATTTTTTTTTTTTTTTTTTATAATGGAACCCACACACTTTTATGTAAACATGGTAGAAAAGTTTCTTTTGCTGCAAAAACAAAAATATTTTTTTTCCAATATATATATATATATATATATATATATATAGGTTAAATTTAATAAATCAAAAGATATATTAAAAATATGAATTATTATATTTAAGAAAATATATCCTTTTTATATTGCTAAAAATAATAGTACGCAATATACAAGGTCACATATATAACAAATAGTATACAATGGGTAAAAAAATATATAAGATATTTATGGCATATAATATGAGAATTAGATATAAAATAGGCAAAATTACAGTACCGATACCCAATATATGCTAATGTGCGTTTCATTATTAATATTTTTGTTTGGTGCAGCTGTGTCGAAAGGTAAGGTAGAAGTTGCTTTCAATCTACGCGGATTTAAGTGGACAGAAGAAAATCTAAAAAGGAACAAATGTGGGCCTTAAGCATCCCTATCTTAAATACTCTATTTGCTGCGTAAACCTTAAGTGGGAATGGAAAATGACCTCAGAATCTAAGATTTATAGTTTATGGACGGACAAGATTAGTTCTAATTTGTTGTAATATAGAAGGGGCGGTGAGGGTGACCAAAGCATATGGAATTTCGTGCTCCATACGCGAGTTTGTCAATTTTGTGCTACACAAAAAGTTTCAGAAAGAGTAGAACATTACTCGTCCTTTTACAATTATAACACCACAAGTTGGCAAACAAAATTTTGTGTAAGTGTAACATCGGATTAAATGGTGGAACATGAGTGTGAATTTAGAGGTCCATATGTGGACTAAGAATTCCTGAAGTGATTTAGTACTCCGTTGAGCATCATGGAAATGATTTACTATTTGCTGCAAAAGCCTTTTTGATTCTCTTCAATATAATCATCATTTAGAGTAGTCTGGTTCGAATATTTTCGGGCTCTAAAGAGGGGATGATTTTTCCAAGACCATTTACTTTATTCTCAGGGTTCGAACATGAGACATTTGGTTAAAGGACATAAACTCTTTATCACTTGTACCAAGAGTGTTTGGTTTGCAAAAAACTTTTCAATTACTCTTGAGGGTTAATTGTGTTGGGAACTCAGTTCCCTCAACTCGGCTCAGAAGCCTTTTTACGGAAATAAGTGAATAAGATCTCGGATCTCGACAATCTTACCTTGGTCAAACGGTGGGAGTATCCAAGTCTTTATAAACTACACATTAGTTGTTCATCCAACCAATGTGGGACTATATATCTCAACACGCCCCCTCACTCGAGAGCCCATTGAGCTTGAAGAGTAGATAATGCAATAGGCCCAGCCTACCTGTGCTAAGAAATTCCACAAGAAAAAGTGGGGGACGGTGAGGCTCTGATACCATGTAAAGAATCTTGGGATACTCCACCCCAAAAGCTAGCTCAAAGAGTGGGAGTGCCCAAGGCCTTATAAACTCCACATTAGTTATTCATCCAACCAATGTGAGACTATATATCTCAACAGACACAAAAAATCAAAATTCACCAAAGTGGTGGTTAACACAACCTCTCCAATGTTGGTGATAATCAAATTTCCCCTATGATGTTTCATTCAAACTCTCTCTAGAGATCTCTCAAATACAAAGCTCAAAATTGTGCTCACAACCTCTCAAATAATTTTCTCTCATTGTAACCTAGCCTCCACCATGAATATTTAGAGGAGGTGGAATCTAGAATTAGGATTTTTAGGAAACCGCTCAATGGACTTGGTCTTAACATTGAAGAGTAGGAAGTCCAACAAATTGGCAGCTGAATGTTTATTATTTATTCATAAGTTATTGATTAATTGTAGTAAAGCTAGTTTAGTGTGTTGACTATTTATTCATAAATTATTGATTAGTAGTAGTAAAGCTAGCTAAGGATTTTGTTCTCAAGGACTTAATTATCTAGACTATATATATTTATTAATATTAACTCTCAAGGGCATGCTTTACTACAAAAATTATATATTAATGCCACAATGTAGCTATTTCAAATGAAAGTCTTTTGAACCATCTCAAAAAAAAAAAAGGTCCTAAATAAATTATTTAAAAATAAAAATCCGTATAAATATATTATTTCGAATAATAAAAATGTTTCAAATACAACAATTCAAATAAGGGAAACGTATAAATATATCTTTTCAGACACAGAAAATTTGAATTTTAAAAATGTTTTAATATCCAACAATTCAAATAATTCAAATAATCATCACAAATTACAAAAACTCCTGTTTTTCAGCTCATGAGTATCACCACAAATTCATCAAGTTGTGAGGATATCATTAACTAAATTGAGAAATAAAGCGTAGGATAAAATTTGTTTCATGTACATCCAAAAAACTTGTTAAGAGATTTTACACATGCTAAATCTGTGGACGAAATAACCCTTATAATATTTCAAACAAGAATAAACGGAGAGTTGAAGACCGCGATGCCTATTGTTTTATAACAACAATAATGCAGAAAATCTACAACTTTTTAATATTCCAAATCAAAATGGACGATACAGATGTGCAACTGATATAATTAATGAAATATAAAACGTTTTAATAAAAGCTATTCCCAATCAAAATCGACAATACAGATATGCAACTGATATAATTAATGGAAATATAATTTCTCATGTTTCATTAAATAATTTATCTCATATGATACATAAAAGTGGATATAGGACTCACTTATTTTCTTTTTTCTTTTTCTTTTTGTTGAGTTCCACTCACTTTTTATGTATTATATGAGATAATTTGTCTCATGTAAGATAAGAAATTATATTATGAAGGAAAAGAGTAAAATAAATTCTTGCATATTAAATTTTACTCTGCTAAAAGTTGTTCAATCATTGATATTGGTCTTGGCAAACTTTTTTGTCTCAACTAAATAAAAAGACCCCACTTCGAACTTCTCAACAATAGGAGTTCTTATTTCATAAAATTTTAGAAATTGTTATAGAAGAATGACATTGCAACGGCCACATCTACACGTACATGAGTCCACACACTTTTATATGTTAAATGTGTTTAGCAGATAAAATTATTTTCTACAATATAAAAAATATTGATCCCTTTCAATTATTAAGCTAAGCACGCTACTAAACAAGATGATGGTGTTGCAATTATTATTGGGAATTTTCTTTCAACCTTGATAGAGCGGAAACACTTTTACTTTGTCCAAGCGCAAAAAATGTTGTTTATGGTTTCAGCGTGAGAAGTATTGGGCTTCAATGTTTAGAATTAGATAACCGTGGGCTTAGCCATTCATTGTATTGGGCCCAATAACAAAATGAGGAGGCCTAATGCCATTTAGGAAGAGTAGATCCATCCATCCTAGTTAGGTTAGTTTTCTAATGTTGATACCTTTTTTTTTTTTTTTTTTTTTTTTTTTTAAATTCATTCTCTTTATTTCTCTTTTGTTTCCTGGATAGCAAGTTCAGCCCAGTAATTGAATCGTTGGCTTTGGTCTTATTAACTCATTACTTATTGAAGTTTTATTTGATCCAATATCATACATCTTTAAAATATTGCAGTTCATAATTCTATATAATAACTCATTGACAAAACTTTCATGAAAAAATTATAACCTTGCTATTGTACTTATTGGATGGTGGGAAGGTCTTTTCTCTTTATAAAAGCTAAGCTCGGCAACAATGAAAAACTCTTTCATTTTAGGTTCCAAATGTTCTGTTCCAAGGGGTGGGAGAACTAATATGATGAATTTGATTTTTCCTGTTATAGATGATTCTGTTATATATATATATATATATATATATATATATATATATATATATGATAAGGAGATTGTATCCCTTAATCAGAGATTTCGAGTTTGAGTCCATAAAAAAAAAAAAATTCTTAGGAGACCCTCTCCCTTTATAGAGAGTCCAACAGTACTCGAACTGGACTAATTCAAAGGATGAACCGGTTGAGAAGACTTAAAAAATTATCCAATTGATAAGACTTAAACTTGCCATAACTATAGGATAGTAGGAACTTACACTATCAGGGATTACTCTCTTGGCGGGGGAATGAACTTTTGTATGTATGCTTTCCTTCGGTTATAATTTGCAGCACTAATATTTTAACCCGTGTACATGATATGGAGATTGAGTTTGCAACAATTATCTCAATTATTGGATATCGCATGATATTGAAAGGGTGTTTGAGTGTTACTGGTTTATAATTGATGCATGTCTTGTAGCAGTAACGATTTCACTTTGCGGGATGCTGGAATAAAAATTGAACCTTTTGGTGGCTTGAATACACTCAGGCATGTAGAAAGGATACTAGGCCAGAGAAGTGTTTCTCTTTCTCAATTTTTTACCACTAAATATTTTTATGCTGTTATGATCTATATATATATTTTTAAAAAATTACCTTTAATTGTATTTATAGGCTTGACACCATCTATATATCCTTCATAGTTACCCTTTGGCTGTAAGGTCATTTTTTTGTTTGTTTTTCAGTTCTTATCTTAAATAATTTAAAAAATATCGATTTGTTGGTATAATTGCAAATAAATGTTTTACACTATAATGAACATTTCCCTTTTTAAATTTATCTCCCACGTGACTTGTAAATAATATTCTTAGTAAATAAATTTCTTAATAATAATTTTTCCCACTTTATACGAAATGAACTGAATTTAAAGATATTATATAATCAAATTAAGATGTATCTTTTTTTTTTTTGTATAACATTTGATGTATTTATTTAAGGTAAGCAGTACATTGATCTAACAGACAATTTTTTTAGTGTGACAATCTATATTATTTCATTTGTCATTTGCTGTTATTTGATTTGAACTTGAGTGTATCCATTGTTCTTGGAGAGCATCGTGCAAAGGCTCATACCTTTGCTATTGCGCATTCCTCTTTTGTTTACTTGGGTCCACTTTTAATATGTCTAAGACTTTCATGTAATAAGGGAAATTTCTACAATATTATATATGCATCTATTTTTTTTTTTTCTATATATCCCACCAATCAAAATCAAACACCAAACATCAATGTTGACTTGTAATAAAGAAAAGTGATGGAGGTCATAAATACATGTGTTAGATTTTGAATGAAAGTAATATGTATTAGTAATGTTATAATTTGATGGAAAACTAATATTAGAAGCCACGCGACAAAGAAACATTATGCATACAGATGCCACGTGGAGAGGAAGCACACCAATCAAATTTGTGGACGGGGCTCGCGAATGAATATATATATATATTTTTTTTTCAGTTTTAATTAACCATTTTGTTACGTTACATAAAACTAAGAGATGGTGAAAAAAAATGTTATTAGTTAAAGTTTCCGCATTTTAATATATCAAATGATCGTTGTTTCTTATTACAAATTAATATTATTTTTATGCAAAATGTTGTACGTGTGATTTTCAAAAATATAATTAAAGTGGCAAAAACGAATTACATTAAGATTTGGACACTGTTGGATACCGTGGCAGGATGGGAATTACATTGAAAATCAATCGTACATGCCGTGAGACATAAAATGGTCGTGCATGGCTGTCGCCTGACGATGAGATTAATGATGTATTGTGAATGTGGGTCAAATAAGTCATGAAAAACAAAAATTCTTAAATGCACTTAGGTGTATATCATTAAATACGAACAATTTCATATCATACACTGCAAGAAAAAAAAACTTATTTGCGACAATATATGATTTTCTAATTTGTCATAAGTTAATATATTTTAACTGCTCTTTTAAAAAAAAGTATATTATTTCTATATTTAATTATGTTTTGTAATTATATTATCATTTTTTGTACAAATTTAATGGTATATATAACCGAAATAATAAAATAAGTCTATGATATACGAGTCTAACTTGTTTTTATTTTGTAAATAAATTGTTGTCCTCTCTAAGTTCCATAATTCCATTCATAATCCATACTTTTTAGTAGGAGTGCTTTTTAAAAGTTTAAAATATAATTGTCAAAACTGGATAATTGCTAATCAAGTCTGAAAACGGTGACTTGGCTATCAGTTATAAATCAAGTCAAAATTCAATTAAACGAGTCATAATCAAAACCCGGTTAAAATTGGGTTTAATATTCCTCTAAACTATGAAGAAATTCAACACGTTTCATGCCCATCATTGCCCTCGGAGTACGGTCCTATATGTTAGCCCCTCATTGGAATAGCGGGTGCATAAATGGAAATTTTTTTGCTTGAGGCAGAGTTTCTACCAATTTTTCTACCCTTTTCTTTTTGATTTTTTTCCCCTCCATTCCTACCTTTTCTTTTTTTTTCCCCCTCCATATTTTTTTTTATATTTTTGGGAGAGACCACCATGGTCCTTCTCCTAAATATATATATATATATATATATATATATATATATATATATATATATATATATATTATTTCGCCCCACAAAAAATCTTCTCCTAAACTATATATATATATATATATATATATATATGGGAAAAACGTTTCTATTGAGTTTACATGTTTTTAACTTTATTAAGAAAATATGTATTATTATCTCCTCTTACTAGCTGTCGTTAAAAAATCTACGTCGTTTTGATTAATGAAGGGTGTTTGATGTAATTTTAGGTGAATTAATGAAGGGTGTTTTTGTAATTTTATTTGTTTTTATATCATATACATTTTACTGAAACACCCTTTCATTAATTCACCTAAATAAATTACATAAACACCCTTCATTAATCAAAACGACGTAGTTTAACCATTTTAAATACAAATAAATTAGTTCGATGTAAAAAAATTTATTCTTAAATTTATATAATATATATATATATATATATATATACATATAAAAATAATATCTTTTATATAAAATAATCTGTTGTGGGAGAAAACAATACTCTCCCGAGCACCAATCAAAAGTTTCTCAATTTTTTAAAGGGAAAAATAAATCAAGTGTGGGTCCCAACTATTTAAAAAACAAAAAATAAAAAAATGAGTGGTACACCTTTTTATGGTGTGTGTAAAAAGGTTTTATTTTCTCATGCAACATGAGAAAAACAAACCCCTTTTTTAAAATCGGTGGGTCCTACTTTTTGTTTATCTCTACTAGAAGGTTAGTTTCTCTTGCAACAATAGAAACTATTAACCCATAATTTATTTTCCAAACCCAAAATTATGTTGTTAGAGTTAGAGAAATTAATAAAGGGTATTTTTTTAGAAAATTCATATAATAAAGAAATAAATAAAATTATTGAAAAACTCTTCCTTAATTCCCGGTGTAGTTTCGGGGGTTGCATGAGATAATTTTATCTCTTGTGTGATAGGAAAAACAATAAACCCATCTTTATTACTATAAAAACGGGTTCACTTTTTCTACCGTTGATATGCCTCCGGCATATGTATAAATCTAAGCCAAAAAGAGAAAGAATCTTGATTAATCTTGAATAAAAAGGGCATTCATCACTGTTAATTTGATAAATTTCAATCAGAGATTATGTTCTTGCATGCTTTTTAATTATTATTATTTTTAAATTCTGTTTTTAAAACTCCAAAATCAATTACCTTAACAAATCAAACAAATTTTCTTTTCCAACTTAAGGGGATCAAATAGTTGAATTAATACTTGGTGCATTAATCCTCGTGAGTACGGTATTTACTTATCATTTTATTACTTGAAACGAACGGTATACTTGCCGGTTTCGCAACAAGTTTTTGAATTGAAACTATAGAAATTTCTCTTGCTAGAAGTTAATAGTTTCTCTTGCAACAATAGAAACTATTAACCCATAATTTATTTTCCAATCCCAAAATTATGTTGTTTCGAGGGTTAGAGAAATTAATGAAGGGTATTTTTATAAAATTCATATAGAAAAGAAATAAATAAAATTATTGAAACACTTTTCATTAATTCCCGTAACCCTTAAAATGACGTAGTTTTGGGGGTTGCATGAGATAATTTTATCTCTTGAGTGATATGAAAAACAATAAACCCTTCTTTATTACTATAAAAAATGGGTTTGCTTTTTCTACCGTAAATGTAAATAACTTATCTACATTAAGCTCAAAACGCCGTCGATTTGAGACGAAAATTAAGGTGATTTTATAATTAAATTTATTTTAAGGTTATAATAATTTTTTAATTATAACTTTTTAATTTTTCAACCCAAAACGATGTCGTTTTGAGAATGAATATAAATAACTTATCTACCTTCAATGTAAAAATATTAAAGCCATAAAAAATACATGAAATATTTTCATAAGTGAACTCTAAGGTGATATGATTTGATATACTGTAATAAAAACATCCATGTTGATTTTCAAAATGTTTTTCAGATATATAAATGCTACAATCACTTTAGATGGATGTGATATATATTGAAAATGATGGTATACATGTTTGTGTTCAAAATAGATGGTGGAATCCGTATATGCATACCAGCTTAATTATAACTATTCTTTCCGACATCAATTCTCGGCTTTTCATTTATTAGAGGTGTTCAATCATCTTGCAACCGTTAACTAGAATAAAAAATGAAGAATGGGGACAAAAACATTCGAATTGCAAGAAGAAAAAACTCTAAAAAAATAAAGATGAAGAGAAGGAAAAAAAAGTCTTGAAAAAAAAAAAAAAAACTGGTATTAAAAAGAGAATGAAATAAATTGAAGATTTAAGCCATTGCAAATGGACTAGTAAAGAGGTTTCAAATAATTTATGGGTTTAATGTTTCTAAAGTGAGTGTAGATAAGTTATCTACATTCGCTCCCAAAACGACGTCATTTTGGGTTGAAAAATTAAAAAATTATAATGGAAAAGACTATTACAACCCTGAAATAAATTATGATTACAAAAATATCTTGATTTCCGCCTCAAAACAACGTCATTTTGGGTTCACTGTTATCTACATAAAAAGCGAAACCATAACTTATATAAGATTATATATTCAAACCTAAATGATATATGTATAAACGAAAATCATTCAAGATTTACAAAAGGTAAAAGAAAATGGTCAAATTTAAAGTTATTGGAAATTCAAATTTTAAAATTGAAAAAAAAAGGACATATTTCTCTTCCATCACGACTAGTCAAGAGATAAAGATATTTCTAACAGATTACCAAAAAAAAAAAATCATATATCCTGCAATTCCAAATCAATATGGTTTGGAGATTTGAATAAAAAAAATATAATGTATTTTTTTTTTTGGAATACAAAATATAATGTATTTTAATATAAGGGAAATATATTTAATGATATAAAGACTAAAAAAATTAAAAAATACGATGTCGTTTTGAATTATAAGATTAAAAAATTATAATGATATAAAGACTAATATAATTCTGCAATATATTAAAATTACAAAAACACTTTGATTTCTGTCCCAAAACGACGTCATTTTGGACTCATCCGAGATAACTTATCTCCGATGACCGAAGAAATAATTTACCCTTAATATAATTCATGATACAAGAGGAGAGTAAAATTTCTAAAATACCCATTTTTTTTTTTTCTATACCTCAAAACTACGATTTCGGTTTTAGGGTTGTAAAAGAAAACTTCATCTTCTATTACAAAGAAAAATATTTTTACATGTGTATCAGTGTATGTAAATTATCTCATTATTTTTTCAGTATTTAATTGTGGGTTGAATTGCACTATATATATATACACAACACACACACGGGGATGGCATAATTAACAGCCACATCTAAAGCGATCATAAAACATATCAAAGAACAAACTCTCTTGATTCACAATGTTCATGTTTCGTTTCGCAGCAACATTTATAGCACTCCTCATCTTCCTCTATCGTTTCCATCAGAAACGATGTTGCAGAAACCCCACCTTCTTAATAAACTGGCCTTTCCTCGGTAATCTACCACAAGTCCTATGTAACTTGTGGCGGATACATGATTTTGTAACCGATGCTTTGAAACCACAACGTGGCACTGGTGTGTTCATTGGACCTTGGTTTACCAACATGAACTTTTTGATCACTAGTGACCCCATGAACATTCACCACATCATGAGCAAGAGTTTTGACAACTACGTTAAAGGGTCAGAGTTTCGTGAGATTTTTCAAGCTTTCGGAGATGGGATTTTCACTGCTGATTCAGATACATGGAAATACAACAGGTCTCTCTTCCATTCATTGTTCAAACAAAGAAGCTTTGAGGTTTTTCTTGTGAGAACCATTCAGAAGAAGGTTGAGAGAAGCTTGCTTCCAATATTGGATCATGTTCAAAGACAAGGGATTGTGGTGGATCTCCAAGATGTGTTCAACCGTTTCACATTTGATAACATATGTTCCATAGTTCTTGGACATGATCCTAATTGTCTTTCCATTGATTTCCCAGAAGTTGCATGTGAGAAGGCTTTTACAGAAGCAGAGGAGTGTATATTCTATAGACACATAGTTCCAAAAAGTGTTTGGAAGTTGCAAAAATGGCTTCAAATAGGTCAAGAGAAGAAGCTCACAGAAGCATGTAAAACATTTGATGAATTCCTTTATGCATGTATAGCATCTAAGCGTGAAGAGCTAAGCAAGTGCAACAAAAATGAAATGGCTGAAGCTCAAGTTGATGATGACTTGCTAGCAGCTATGATCATGAGAGAGGAAAAGGGACAAGTATGTGATGACAAGTTTCTAAGAGATGCAGCATTCAATCTTTTTGTAGCAGGAAGAGATACCATAACTTCAGCACTCACTTGGTTCTTCTGGCTTGTTGCTACACATCCATTAGTGGAAGCCAAGATTCTTGAAGAGATCAAAGAAAATTTAGGGGACAAAGGAGAGAATAATAATAAGCAAGGGGTTTTAGGTGTGGAGGAGGTGAAAAAACTAGTTTATCTCCATGGTGCTATATGTGAAGCTTTGAGGCTTTTTCCTCCAATACCTATTGAACGCAAGCAAGCATTAAAAGGTGATATACTTCCAAGTGGACACATTGTGAATCCCAATTCAATGATATTATGTTCTTTGTATGCAATGGGGAGATTTGAAGAAATATGGGGAAAAGATTGCTTGGAGTTCAAGCCAGAGAGATGGATCTCTGAGAGAGGAAGCATTGTTTATGCACCATCTTACAAATTCATCAGTTTTAATGCAGGACCAAGGACTTGTTTGGGTAAAGACTTGTCCTTTATTCAAATGAAGATTGTGGCAGCTGCTATTTTGTGCAAATATTGTGTTCATGTGGTGGAAGGTAATTTTGTTAACCCGAGTCATTCAATTGTACTTCTTATGAAGTATGGTCTGAAGGTTAGGATAACAAAAAGAAGAATTTGATGGAAGAATTTCAGGTTCAGAGATGTAAGAAGACTTCTGAAAACTGTTCTGTCATGTTTGTTTCTATCAGATAACTAAATAATGTACTATCCATTGCGCTAGCATGCATGATAATGTTTGTAGTTAGTTTGCATGAAGAAATATTGTTAAATGATATATTAGAACGTGTAATGTGACTAATATTTTGTTTAGGTTTTTTAATTTTCATTAATATTAATGATGTATCGACCCTTTTTTGTTTTTATTTCTCATTTTAAAATAGTCTGTGATGATTTGTTGGCAAACTATCTGTTAAACTCAGTGGAGCAGGTTGATTAGATCTTCTTTGAAGAACCTCCCGGAGGAATTTTGCTTTTGTTTTTGGCGGACCTTGCGTATGTGGGAAGAAAACATTTAGTTACTCTTCCTTGTTAGTTTGTTTTTTGGTTGCTTGTTTGCTGGGGTTTAATCCCCCTATGTTTATAAAATAAATAAAAAAAATAAATTTGTTAAATGGTGATCTTAAGGTATCAATTAAGGGATTAGAAATTTAATTAATATGATATACTTCAATACAACAAATTATTTATTTTTAGTAATTAAAAGCATTTAATATTATCTAGTCGACCGATAGAAAATCAATCAGGTATACATAGAGGTGCATGTTATATTTACAAATTTTTTGTTTACAAACTACATTAAGTATGACCGATCATACTTCAATCAAGAATATATAACCGGTCATACTTAGTATACTTTGTAATTTAAAAAAAAATAAAAAAATTTGAAAACAGATCATTCCTTATATGTAATTTTTAAGAAATGGTTTTTTCACCTCTAAAGTCTTATCTTCAATTGACAGAAGAATATGGTATAATTTGTTGTCAGAGTTACTGAAGTAGGGTGGGGATTAACCTCATTGGTTATATACAATAGCATTTGCCAAATGAATTTTCTCATGTTTATTTTTAACCTGATCGTTTTATATGAAAAATTTCCGTCATTCATATATCAATGTTTATCAATTAAAATGATAATTTCATCTTCTTCTTACGAACTTTTTTATTATTAAAATTGTGACCATAAATACGAGAATTACATGATATATCTTGTTTAAATAATATATGAGATGAAACATTTTCCTAACCATTATTTTTATAGACAATAAAACTCTCTTTGAACGTCTAATATTATATAAAACGGAATGATTGAGTAGAATGGGAACCAATTAAATTGAATTGTTTGGAAATTTTTGGATGGAATGAAGAAAGTTTACACTCCATTGTTTGGGAAACGAAAAATTATAAAGGGATTAGTAAATAATAAGTTGATCACATATACACCTCTAAAGTTTGGGGGAGGGGAAAACAATAAAGGAATTTGATAGAATAGATTCCATTATATTTCAGTTTTTTTCCAATCTATTCTAAAAATCCAAATAATGATAATCGATATATATATGGTGAAATTATTTCTACAGCCACTTTACGTCAACAACGACATGTGTATGTCTATGATTCCTCATATTTAATACTTTCATCTTTTGGATGATTATGATTCTCAATACTTAATGTTTTCACGTATATAAATGACAAGTATTTGACTGCTGCACGTATAACGGCTGCAGAAATATAAACCCATATATATATATATATTGTAATTAAATTTTATTTTCCTCTATTTAATCTATTTCAATCAATATAAACATAGATCAGAGGTGTTTTTATTGTTAATTAAGATTAAAAAAAATTAGAAATAAGAAGCCCATTATATCTTTTAGAAATTTTTATATTATATATGTATATGGGTTTAATGTTTGTCATTTTAAAAGACATAAGTTATATCATTTTAGGAGAGATAGATACAAGGAATGGAAATCATGGGAGAGAAAATAAGTATTTTTTTAATTTAAATTTTAAATAAAAAAATTATTTTATGTCTATCTCTCTTTTAAAATAATATAACTTTATATCATTTACCATGTATATTCCAGAAATGTTTTGAAAACGATTGCAATTTCAAAGTAGATAACATTTGCAATATTTCATCATTTTCTTTTTTACGTCTTTAAGTAAAAAATAAAAGAGAATTCCCTTTAAAATAATACCAGTCGTTAACCTTAAGTTAAACATATATATACACACATTTTGATTCTCAAAAAAAACAAAAAAACAAATAAAAATTAACCCTTCAACCAATTTTACAAAACGAAATACCAGAGACAATTTGTCAGTAGTTAACCCTGTAGTTCTGAAAAAGTTGTTATTGCACCTAACACTTTGTTGGACATTTTTGCTTCGGTGATTACTTCATTTCCGTAGTGATGGTTTCTTGTGTCTGCAGTCAATACTTTCCAATCCGTGGAAGAGCCTACGGATGCATTGCATGCCTGTAAAAAAATTAAGTCTGACATGTGACGTGATTATATGCAACCCCATTAGAAGGAGAAAATGGCCCTACGTTATTACTATGTGATGTTACATGACGGGGTATATGTAGGGATGTGCATAGGTGGAATCGAACCAGAATTTTTGAAAAATCGAATTGAATTGGTTTAAATGGTTCGGTTCGAAAGTGATTCGGTTCAGTCCAAAACTGGTTCGGTTCAGACGTGGTTCGATTCGGTTTGGAAGTGGTTCGGTTCGGTTCGGAAGTGGTTCGGAACCGGTTCGGGTTGACCCTTTATTGAAAAGAAAAAAATAAAAATTTAAAAAATAAAGTTATAAAAATTATTTTGGTTTGGTTTGAAAATGGTTCAGTTCGGTTCGAAAACGGTTCGGTTATTAAACCGGTTCTAAAAACCGATTCGGTTATTAAACCGGTTCTAAAAACCGGTTCGGTTCATAAACTGGTTTTTTAAAACCGGTTCGGTTTATGAATTAGTTTTTTAAAACTGGTTATTTTATGGAGCGGTTTGGTTCGATTCATGGTTCATGGTTCGATCCAATTTTTTTGGTTATTTTGTACACCCTAACGTCTATGTGTGTTGATCATCTCAATTGCGTAACTTCAATTATTTTATTTTTTTTGGATTTTATAAGAGTTATATTGTAGGAAAAATGGTTGTGTAATGTTATAGAGATTCGTTTTGCGTGCCTTAGTTTTTTTTTTTTTTTGCTTTAAAAAGTGTGGGCCCCACAAAATTTTATGGGTAGGAAACTTTTTTGTGTCATTGTAGATGATAAATGCAAATCCAATTTTTTTTTCTTTTCTTTTTTTCTTTTTTTGTATACAAGCGTAACTTCAATTTCAAATGAGGGGCTTCTCTTCTTTGAATTCTGATAGTGATAGTGAAACACTGCAACGTATGCTATGTTGGGTCGCAAAGGAGTTAAGAGGCTTAAATAATTGTCCTTATGTTTGTGCAACTCATCTAGTTTTGTACTCATGCTTTGTATGGAGTAACTGGACTTGCTCATTTAAATATAAAATATGGAGTCATGAGAAGAGAGAATTAATGTACTATGTTTAGTTTACTTATTAAAAAAAAAAAAAAAGCTAGTATATATATGTTCACTCTATTAACGTGTACTGGAGCACATGAACCGTCTTTTTCGGGGAGAAAATGCTTGTTCACCACATTGGGATGCAAATCATTAAAGTGATGGTGCCCTGTTTCAGTTGAATGGCTTTAATCGTGTGTGTGTGTGTGTGTGTGTGAAATTTACATGTAATTACATAAACAATGATAATTTTACTTTTTTCATGTTAGAATTATGGGATCATCGGATGTCCAGTCACTCAGATATAAATTTGATGAAAATTGGAGATGAAAATTTGATTTAAAAAATTAGGAAGATATGTGTATTGATATGAGAAACTATTTGCGTTATCGAGAAATTTATAATAGTCCAGCTCCCATGTCCTCCTTCCATTAAGAGATTAACACTTATATATATATATATATATATATATATATATATATATATATATATATATATATATATATATATTTACTCTCCCCACTCTTGATTAGTTGTTACTTTTATTACTTTGGATCACTTAAAATTTGATGGTTCAGAAGGACTAAAACTCTTCTCTTGCATCACATTTTTTTCGTCATTGTTCCCCTGATTGTTATTTTTATTTGGAAAAAATATTTTTCCTTTTAAATGATATAAATTTATATTATTTTAAATCTTAACCGTTGATTTTCGTCAATCAACGGTTATGATTTATTGGATCAAATTTATTAATTACTTAATAATTCACAATAAAACACAATTAATCATAACCGTTGATTGACAGAAATCAATAATTAGGATCTAAAAAGATATAAAGTTAAATCTTTTTAAAGGACAAATATTTTTTCCTTTTTATTATTATATGTTTCAAACATAAGTGAGCCTTATTATGTTTCTTTTAACGTAATTGAGTCGTATTTGATGATATCAATTGACTGAAATATCGTCTGACTGTGACTTTGACCATATTAAAATGAGATATAAGAGAATTCATTACTGTTTTGAATTTTTTTCTCCTCTTCTTCTTTATTTCAATGAATGTTGGCATGAATCAAAATAATTCAACACGCAACAACAATTTTCCATAATGCGTATACACTTTTTTTATTACTTTGATCATATTATATGCTTTTTTTAGTAATTATTGACATCTATAAAAAGTTCACCCATTAAAAAAGGAAGAAAAAACAAATTGGTATGTCTTCGGATTTGGTTCCTCAGCATGCACTTATTGAAATTGGTCTTTTAACGAACCTACTTGGGAGATTCATATATAGCCTAATTGATTATTAGATTATTTTATTTATTATTCAATAAATATTATATGAATTTTTTTGCCTCATATATTATCTAAGGGTGACTTAATAAGGGCGAGTTTAATCATATTTCTTTTTTCTATTGTTTACATCTATAGAAGACATGCAAATAAAGAATAACCAGATGTACCAATATTGCATGGTCCTTCAATGTTACTTTTTTAGTTTTTATTTTATTTTTGTATAGATTAGGCATGCAAATAATAATGCATCTCTCGCAGGATTAAATAAAATTCAATACTTTTGTCTTATTCTATTTTTATAAGAATAAATTGCAAATTTTTATTTTAGGATTTGAGCTAATTCCTATTTTGTATTATATATATATATATATATATAATTTAAAAAACATATTTTGTACGTATGTGATTTTGGGTTCATAATCAACTGCCCAAAATATTGGAAGGAGGATGATGGTTAATTATGACTACATGATTACTCAATCAGTATCATCATATATCGAAATCAACATTAACAAACTAACAATTACTCAATCAATTAAAATCAAATCATTTTATTTAAAGAAAAAACTAAAAATCAAATCAAATCGATAAAATAATATAATTATATAAGATCTTTATTATTGAATATATTATTATTATTTTTTTTGGAAAACTCAACGTAATGAAGAGAGCTTCTATCATTTTTTAAAATATTCCACGAAAAAGTTTAGGGGTTAGAAATTTAAAAATGCACGAGTTGACAGCGGAGGAGTGTATGCCCTTATAGGATTATGTGACCTTAGCACACATATATGACACAGAAATGGAAATCGTTATCATAAAATTTGCATATATAACTTAGCTTATTTCATTTGTAATTGATATTGAACTTTTTATTTTGGCATATTTTAAATTATTAAGTTACTATTAGTGGCGGGCGGAGCCAGGATTTAATTTTAGTCGGGTCCAAAAAATTTGACATATCAAAATATCCAAATTTTTTTGTAATTATACAAATTTATTAGGAAAAAAATTTATTTACAATTTTAAAGTAATAGAATTGATGTTATTTTAATAAATAATAAATATTATTTAAAATTTAAAATATAACATAAAATTAAATTAGTAAAGAAAGTGTGAATTATATGTATATACATATATGAAATTTTCATGTGATCTTTATGAACATTATTTCATGTGATATTAATGAAAATTTAATTCATGTGATCTTTGGGAATAATTTTTTTATCTTTTATATTTTAATTTGGTTTGGGCCTATAAACTTTAGTTTGCAACTTGGTAGACCTTATAGGTCGTATTAAATTTTTTAGTTTTTTTATAATAGGCTAGACCAAACCTATAAATCAAGTCTTTAATAGGTTAATATACCACTATAGGCTCTAATTATTTTACATAGGCCTAGGCTATCAAAGGTAAAGCATGGCCTAACTTGGCCCATTTATACCGCTAGCCGTGACCTGTGAAGAACATTAAGCGGAACAACAAACTTCACAATTAAAAAGAAACATGGAATAATCAGCGACAAATATCTAAAATCATTTAAATGACAATGGATCCACATAAATCATTTAATCAGTGTTTAGATATTTTAAAAATACAAAAAAAACAAAGAAGTTGCTAATGAATATGTGCAAGAAATTTTCATACTCATACTCTATATGTATAGATATATCTTCATTGATTTTTTTCTTTAACAATTTCCACTGATTAATTGCCAAAATTCTCATTCCTGTTGTGAAATCAAATACAAATAATACCAAGAAACAATTAAATTTCATTACCAATAGCAACTGTAGCTCTACATTAAAATAATTTTTTTTTAAAAAGGTAAATATAAAACAACACTCCATTATTTAAAAGAAATAAAATCAATAAATACAACAACACACAAAAAAGTTATAAATAAAAAAAGGGCATAAAATATAAAAACACCAATAAATTTATGGTTAGCAAAAACAAAGAATTTCTCAGGTTAAAAAATATAAATCAATTTTTTTTTTTCCGAGTGAACAATATAATTATCAATGCATGATCAAAGAACATGTATTTCTAAAATCTTGATAAAGGAAAAAAACATCATACCTTATCGCAGAATGGTTGGGTTCCGGGTGATGAATGCAAATAAGAAAAAAAAAGGTTAAAAGAAAACCCTGATTGGAAAAATATTAAAGAAGAAGAAATTAAGAAGAAAATAATTTGTTATATGGTCATACACGACGCAAAACAGCTCCAAATCTTCGTGTATTATTATTGTTACAATCTTAATTAAGATTAACTTATAATTACTTATATAATTACAGATAACGAATAAAATTTTGTTGAAATGTAATCAGCAATATCCTTAATTAATAAAATCATAGCACCGTTACAGAAAACGCAGGAGTTAATCACAATCATTTTAACCACATTAAAGGTTGTCAATACAGAAAATCCAAACGTCCAACGCAACAAAAGAACAACGTATCTAATTTATTGCATATCCCGAATCAAATGGCTTCTACTAACAGTGTTCTGAATCTGATTCAACCAATAAGACTCAGAACTCTGAACTTGGTGCAGATTCAATGGGGGAAAGGGATAAGGGGTTTATCAAGAATTCATAGGATTTGATCTTGAGAGTGATGTCAAGATTTGACCACGTACAAAATCTCTTTGCAATTTTTAATTTAATTTAATTTTTTTTCATGCAGGGAAAGCTTTTAATTTGAATATTTTATTGGTAGGTGGACCCCACTTATACTAATTTTTGTTATTCATGTAACAGCAATAACGCAGGAAACAATTAATTATCTTTTAATGGCGTAATCATCTCTCCTTAAATTTGAATTTTTTTAAATGCATTGATTTGATTTGGTTATTAATTCTTCGGAAAAACTTTTAAAATACACCGTTTTATTTTAAATGCATTGATCCCTGTGACTCGGTTTTTCTCTTCTTTTCTTTATATTTCTCTGCAACGGTTTCTCTTCCGTGCATTTTCGTTTGTGAAAAGCTTCTATATATCCATCTCTTATTTGTAAACCCTAATACCAATTATCCAAGTTCGTCATCGTTCACTAATATTAACAGTACAACATCGCACTTTCAAGCATAACGTGAAGCAATCAAGTAACCAAATTCACCACTGGATCACCATCTGCAGGTGTTTTTTTGGTTTTTTTTTTTATTTTATATGCAAATTGATGGTTTTTTTTGTTGTTATCTTTTCGGTTACTGAGGGAATATAGTTTGTTTCATTTTTTGACAAATTAATCTATATTTCTAATTTTCAACTGATGATTGACTTTGTATAATAGCTTCTTTGTTCAAGTGATCACATATTGTACGTTTGGCTTTTGAGAAATCCTAGAAGGAACAACAGTTTCTCTCTCAAATCACTTCGATCCCTAGGAGGAACAAGCTCTTTACTCGCAAGCGCCTTCCTCCACCATCATCTTTTTCAGGTTTCTTTTCTTTTCTTTTTTTAAAATTAAATTATCTATTTATTTTGATCAATGGTTAGAAAAGGATTATTGATCGAATCAATCAATTCATGTGCTCATTGGCTAGCTAAATTAGATTAAAAGATAGAAAACAATAATCATATTTTCGAGACTCGTCCTTTAGGGTTTAGTTTCTTTTTTAAATAAAGACGTAATGCTAATACTTCTTAGACTTTTTTTTTTTTTTTTTGTACTTTGGGCTAGTGCCCTCTTATTCACACAAAAAAGAAGCTCCTCTCATTTTTTTTTATTTTTATTTTATATGCTTTTTTTTTGTTCTCTTTTCGGTTAGTGAGGGAATATAGTTTTTTTAATTACTATAGTAGTTCAAAGTACGTTGAATTTTTTTTTTTTTTTTGTCGTTGACGAAAACATGTTTGTTAAAAGGTGTCGCTGTAAAAGCGTGCGGTGAGAAGTGATTGTTGTTGCCTCACTTTTCAAGTAATTCAAGGTATAGACATCATGGGTTTGACCCCAAGGATGATCAGGGCAGTTACTAATCCTTCTTAGACCCTTTTTTTTTTTTTTTTTGGGCTAGTGCCCTCCTTATACACACAAAAAAGAAGTTCCTTTGATTTTTTTTTTTAATTTTATATGGAAATTGATGGTTTTTTTTTTTTGTTTTCTTTTCGGTTAGTGAGGGAATATAGTTTCTTTCGGTGTTTGACAAATTAATCTATATTTCTAATTTTCAACTGATGATTGACTTGATATAATAGCTTCTTTGTTCAAGTGATCACACGTCAAATTAATTTTGACCTTTTTCTATTTCGATAATTAACTCTTTGTTCCACTTTAGCACATCGCTGTGGTGAAACTTAATTTTATAATCCTATGCTTCCTGATAGGCTTTTTGTGTGACAAGAGGGGTTAGGGATTGGTTATAAAAGTCATCTTTCTTCATGTAAGTGGAGACTATGGTCCTTTACTTTGGAGAATACTTCTAACTGTTTTAGCATCACCAGATCAAAGTTGTAAGCAGATACATCACATATAGTTAGGCTGGGCTTGAACAATATAGCTTTGGTTTTTCTCGTTAGTGAACTTTTTTTTTTTGGGGTACATTGTCTCGTTAGTGAACTTTCAGTTTGTCACAAGTTACGTAGATAATATCCTTAATTAATTAATAAAACTAGCACATGATATAAAAATGGAAATTAATATTATAAAATTAGCACACTAAAATTTAGTTTTCTTTCCATATATATAT